>PVKP010011369.1:45880-61612 GCA_004027715.1 Plecturocebus donacophilus
ACTGAAAATACAAAAATTAGCCAGGCATGGTAATGCATGCCTGTAATCCCAGCTACTAAAGAGGCTGAGGCACGAGAATTGCTTGAACCTGGGAGGTGGAGGTTGCAGCGAGCCAAGATCACCGCTGCATTCCAGTCTGGGCAAGAAAGAAAAGAAAGAGGAAAGGAGGGGAAGGAAGGGGAGGCAAGGGGAGGGGAGGGGAGGAAAGGAGAGAAAAGAAAAGAAAGAGAGAAAGGGAGGAAGGCAGGAAGACAGGAAAAAGAAAGAAAAGGAAAATAAAAGGATCAAATGTGTAATAAAAGAAACTCAGGAAAAAAATAGAAAACTATTCAGTATAAAAAGAGTGTAGAGTTAAGATTAAGATAAATGACAGAAGACTACATCTGAAACATTGTCGGGAAACTTAAGAACAGCATGGATTTAACAAAATAAATAATGTCTGAAACCTTCCAGAAGAGAAAGGGGGTGGAAAAATCTTATCTCTCAAAAGAAGCAACAATCTGATTTCTCATGAAAACCATTGGCTGTTTAAAGACACTGCTTTCATGGTTCTTAGGGTAGTTTTTAAAACATATACCTCATGTTTTAGAACATATGTAGATGTACAGAACAATTTATAAGAGAGTATACAGAGTTGCCACAAACCCGTCACTCAGCCTCCTCTGTTATTAATATTACAATCTTTTTGTTACATTTGTTACAATGGTACATTTATTACAAGGAATGAACCAATACTAATCATACTTATTCAGATGTCCGTAGCTTCCACCCAATGTCCTTTTTTTTTTCCAGGGTTCCATCCCGTGTACCACTTGTCATGTCTTCTTAGACTACCTTTGACTGTGACAGTTTCTCAAACTTCCTTGTGTTTAATGACCTTGACAGTTTTGAGGAGTAGTGGTCGGATTTTGTAAGATATCCTTCGCTTAGAAGGTGTCTAATTTTTTTCCTCATGCGTAGACTGAGGTTACAGGGTTAGGGGAAGAAGATCACAGAAGTAAAACGTCATTCTCATTACTTCTTACCAAGGGTAAATACTATCATTGAGACATCACTATGGATGTTGACCTTTATCATCTGGCTAGGGTAAGGTTTGTCAGGTTTTCCTATAGTAACGTGACTCTTTTTCCCCCTTTTCATACTGTACTCTGCACAGCCCACATTTAAGGAATGAGGACTCGTGATCCACCTCCATGAAAGTAGGACATCCATATAAGTTATTTAGATTACATGATTCAGACTACAGCTGCTAAGAGATTTGCCTCTCTCCCCCATTAATCAATCATTTCTTTATATCAGTTTGGACTCATTGATACTCATTTTATAATTTGAGTTATAATCCAATATTGCTTTTACATTTTGTCCAAATTATTCCAGCTTTGGCCATAGGAGCTCTTTCCATTGGCTTCTGTGTACCTTTGACATAATCCCATCAATGTGTGTTGGTTGTATTTTGGTTTCTTTTTTTGTTGTTTATTTATTTATTTATTTATTTATTGGTTCTTGAGTACCTCCTTACTTTCTGTTATGACAAGTTACTCCAGGCTCATCTTATATATTTCCTGACCTGGTCCTAAAATCAGCCATTTATCCAAAGAGTCTTGCTTCCTTTATTGAAAATGGTATTCAAAAATAAGATGTGAGGAAAGTGTGTTCCTGACTCCTGGGGTATTATTGCTTCTAGGCTCTCTAAGCTGACAGAGCGAGGAATTATATGTGTGTATATTATTACATATTTATGCACACATCTATAAATATTGGTAACCATCTGGGTCTACATTAAGCTAAATATGAATTCATACTGATATCTCCAGCTATAATTCACTACCATATGGATTATTCTAGCTCCCTCCTCGCTTATCTATAAACTACCATTCCCACAGTAAAAAACCCGATTCCCACTATCTGCCATCCAGTTACTTGATTGTTCAATTCCAGTATACATATACAGTATCAGAATTGTTAACTCTACACCCATGGGAAGCAACTTTATCAACTAAAGTATAGTACTTATGTGCAGTTCCTTTTACCTTTAGAATTACAGAATCCACCCATTTTCAAAGTTACTTAGGTCTGAACTTTTCCTGTCATAAACTTCACTGGGGTTGGATTCGTTTTTTCTAATTAGCACACATCAAAGTTTACTGTAACATTCTAAGTTTTTGTCAAATGCAGCACGAAAATGGTATCCACCATTATAGTATCAAAGTAAAGAGTTTCATTACCCTAAAAAATTATCTAGTTTTTTACCTGTTCAGTCCTTCCCACCTTCCCCCAGACATGCAGCAACCACTGGTCTTTTCTCTAGTTATCTATTTTCCAGTACGTCATAGAGTTGGAATTATGTGATATGTAGACTTTTCAGATTGCCTTTTTTTCACTTAGCAATATGTGTTTAAGATTCCTCAATGTGTTTTCATGGCTAGATTGTTCATTTCTTTTTAATGTTGAAAATTCCAAATATTTTGTTGTATGAATGTGCAAACGTTTATTTAGTCATTTACCTATTGAAGGACATCTGGTTGCCTCCATTTTGTGGTGAAGATGAATAAAGCTGCTATAAACATCTGTGTACATTGCTGAGTTGTGTAGCAAAACTATGTAACTGTAAACAAATAAACAAACAAAAAACTGCTGATGTGTCTTTCAAAGTGGCTGTATTACTACTATGTTTCTACCCCAGCAATGTTGTTACACATGTTTTCCAGAATTTGGTATTGTCATTTTTTAATTATAGCTATTTTAATTAGTGGGTATAGTATCTCACTATGTTTTAGTTAGGGGTCTTCTAATGACAAATAATATTGATCATGTTTTTCATAAACTTATATGTCACCATTTGCTTTGGTGAGGTATCTGTTAGGATCTTTTGCATGTTCAGTCATTAGATTTTTTGTTTTCTTATTGTTGAGTTTTATGGGTTCTTTGTATATTTGATACAAGTATTTTATCTGATATGTGTTATGTAAATATTTTCTCTCATCTGTGGCTTATGTTTCATTCTCTTAACATTGGTTTTTGCCGAGCAGAAATTTTTAATTATAATAAAGTACAATTTACCATTTTGTCTTTCTTGAATTGCACTTACCTTATTGTATCTAAAAACTCATCAAATCCAAGGATATATGTATTTCTCCTGTGTTTTCTGCTAGAAGATTTATTGTTTGCATTTTACATTTAGGCTTATGATCCATTTTCAGTTAAATTTTATGAAAGTATTAAGGTCTGTGTTTACATCCATTTTTTTTTTTTTATCTTGCCTCTCTGATATTTTGCACCATTTGTTGGAAAGCCTATCCTTCCTCCATTGAATTATCTTTGTTCCTTTTTCAAAGGTCAATTGATTATATATTGTTGGGTCTATTTCTAGGCTCTCTATTATGTTCAATTGATCTATATACTTATTCTTTCACTAATGTGATGCTTTCTTAATTATTACAGTTTTATAGCAACTCTTAAAATCAGATAATATGAGTTCTTCAACTTTGTTCTAAATTTTTCATCATTGTGCTGAAAATTCTAGGTCTTTTGTCTTTTACCATAAACTCAGAATCAGTTTGTCAGTGTCTACAAAATACCTTGCTGAGATTTTGATTGCGATTCCATTAAAATTGAAAATGAAGCTGGGAAAAACTGATGTCTCAACAATATTGAGATTCACAAACCATAAACACAGAATATCTCTCCATTTATTTAGATAATCTTTGGTTTATTTTCACATAATGTTGTGGTTTTCCACAGATCTTGAAGCTATTTTGTTTAATGTATACCTAAGTATGTCAATATTTGGTGTTATTGTAAATGGTATTTTTATTATAAATTCTGATGACAATTGACTTTCATATATTAACTTAGAATCCTATAACTTTGCTATACTTGTTTATTAATTTCAGAAGGGTTTGGGAGGTTGTTTTGTCAATTTGAAGGGAGTTTATGAATAGAAAATAATATCACTTGTGAACAACAGCAGTTTTATTTCTTGTTTTCTAATCTTTTGTTTTATTTTCTTTTCTTGTCTTATTGCACTATGACTACCAGTAATATGTTGAATAGGAATGCCATGAAGGAATATCTTTACTTTGTTCCTGATCTTAGCAGGGAAGCGTCTGTTTCTCAGTAGGAAGTATGAAGTTAGCTGTTGGATTTTTGTAAGTATTCCTTACAGAGTTGAGGAAGTCCTCCTCTCTATTACTTGTTTGCTGAGAATTTCATTGTGAATGGGTATTGGATTTTGTTAAATGCTTTTCTGATCAATTGACATGACCAGATGATGTTTTTCTTTGTTGTGGTGATGTTGTGAATTACATTAATTCATTTTACATTTTGAGCTAACCCTATATGCCTGGAATAAAGCCCAATGGGTCATGGTATATAATTCTTATTATACATTTTTTTAATATTGTTTGCTAATATTTTGTTAAAGATTTTTGCATCTATGTTGTATTAGTTTCTTTTTCTACTATAAAAAATTACCACACATTTAATGGCACTAAGACACAAAAATTTATCACCTTGCAGTTCTAGAAGTCAGAAGTGTGAACTGGGTGTTACAGGCTAACACTGAGATGTTGGTAGAGCTTCATTCCTTCTGGAATTTTTAGGAGATAATCTACTTACATGCCTTTTCTAGCTTCTAGAGGCCCATTGTATTCCTTGGCTACTGGCCCCACCCTCCATCTTCAGAGAAGGTTACTCCAACATCTGCTTTTACCATCACATCTCCTCTGACTCTGACACTCCTGTTTCTTCTTTTAAAAATCCTTATAATTACATTAGACCCACCCAGTCAATCCAGGGTAATCATTCCATTTCAAGGTCCTTAATAATATCTGCAAAGTACCTTTTGTCATGTAAGGTAACAGATTCCAGGGATTAAAATATGGATACCACTGGGGGTGAGGGGTGAGAGGGGTGTATAATTCTATCTACCACATGTTCATGAGTAATATTGGTCTGTAGTTTTACTTTCTTATAATGAGTTTATCTTGATTTAGTGTATTTGTAATATGTTGGCTTTAGAATAAATTAGGAAGTGTTAAATTTTCTGTTTGCTGGAAGAGATTGTAGAAAATTGGTATTATTTCTTCCTTAGTATTTGGTAGAATTCACCACTAAAACCATCTGAGGCTGGTACTCTCTTTTTGTAAAGTTATTAATTATTGGCTTAATTTAAAAATAGATATAGTCCTGTTGAAATTATCTACCTCTTTTTGTGTGAGTTTTGATGATTTATGTCTTTCAAAGGGTTGGTCCATTTTATCCACATTATCAAATTTGTGGGCATGCAATTTTTCATACTATTTCCTTATTATTCTTTTTGATGTTTATGTGATCAGTGGCAATGATCTTTCTTTCAAGTCTGTGATTGGTAATTTGTGTAATTTTTTATCTTTTTTCCTCTTGGCTATCTTGGCAAGAGTCTTCCCATTTGATTGGTTTTTCCAAAGAACTACATTTTGTTTTTTTAAAAATTTTCACTGTTATTATTATAGTGTGCTTGTAAATTCATTGACTTATGCTCTAGTTTTGTTACAAAAGTGAGCTCTTTCCCATGTGTTCTCTTGCCCTTCCACCTTCCACCTTTCTCCAATGAGTTTACCCTCACTGGATGCTAGTGCCATGCTCTTGGACTTTCCGGCTTCCAGAACTACGTGCAAAATAAACTTATTTTATTAATAAGTTACCCAGTCTGTGGTATTCTGTTATAGCAGCAGAAAATGAACTGAGATGAAAATTAATGTTCAAATATTTGAGATGTTTCCACTATCTTTTTATTACTGATTTCTATTTTAAGTCCATTGTGGCCTGAAAAAATACTTTGTGTCATTTCTATTATTTTGAATACGTCAAACTGTGTTTTGTGGTCCAAAATTTTTTAAATATTCCCTGTAAACTTGAGAATTTCTATTCTTCTCTTGTTGTATAGAGCTCTCTATAAATGTCAATTAGGTCAAGTTTATTGATACAGCTGTTCAGTTCAATCATATCTTCATTGATTATCTGCCTCCTTCATCTATCAGTATGGAAAAAGAGTGTTGATGTCTCCAACAATAATAATGGTATTATACATTTTTTCCTTCCAGTTCCATCAATTGTTGCTTCACATAATTTAATGCTCTGTTGTTAGGTTAAGGATTGTTATATCTTTTGAGAAATGTTGCTACTTTGTTATTATGCGAAGCTCCCCTTTATCCCTGATATTTTTTTTTCCTGAAATTTGCTGAAATTAGTATAGAGATTCCAGCTTTCTTTTGATTAGTGTTACCACAGTATATGTCACTTCTTCTTTTTACTTGTGGTCTATCTTTATATTTAAAGTGAGTTTCTAGGAGTAAACATATAGTTAAGTTATGTTTTTATTATTATTATTACTCTGCAGACCTCTGTCTTTCAACTGGTTTATTCACACCATTCACATTTAAAGTGATTATTGAAATACTTGGATGACTATCCATCATGCTTATAACAGTTTTTTATTTATTGTATTTGTTGTTTCTTTTTTCCCCCCTTATTGTCTTCCCTGGTTTTAATTGAACATTTTGCATAATTCCATTTCGGCTCTTTCTCTACTCTATTGATTAAATTTCTTTTAACAAAATTGTTAGTTCTTGCCCTACAGTTTGCAATACATTTACAACTAGCATAATTTCACCTTTAAATAATATTCTACCACTTTATATGTAATGCATTTACCTTAACAGACTTTTCTTAATTCTTCTTTCCTGTCCCAGGCAAGATACTGCCATTTATTTTTATTTATTCATATGCTATAATTGCCCAATACATTGTCACTATCATTGCTTTAGATAAAGTTATTTTAGGTCAATTTGGAACTTAAGAGGGAAAAGATGCTCGTTTACTTTCATTTATTTATTCTCTGATGCTATTTCCTTCTTTATGTAGATCTAACTGTCTAACTTAACTATGTTTTTCTTCTTTCTGAATGACTTTCTGTAGCATTTTCTGCAGGGCAGTTCCAATAATGATAAATTCTCAGTTTTTATTTGCCTAAGCAAGTATTTATTTCTTCGTAATTTTCTTTAGCTTGTATTTTATACTCAGGGGTATATGTGTAGGTTTGTTATATAGGTAAACTTGTGTCATGGGGGTTTAATATACAAATTGTTTCAGCACCCAGGTATTAAGCCTGGTACCCATTAGTTATTTTTACTGACCCTCTCCCTCTTCCAACTCTCCACCCTTCAATAAGCCCCAGTGTGTGCTGTTCCCCAGTGTGTTCACGTGTTCTCATCCTTTAGCTCACACTTGTAAGTGAGAACATGCAGTATTTGGTTTTCTGTTCCTGCATTAGTTTGCTAAGGATAATGACCTCCAGCTCCATTAATGTCCCTACAAAGGACATTATCTTGTTTTTTTTTTAAGGTTATATAGTATTCCATAGTGCATATGTACCACATTTTTTTCATCTACTCTATCATTGATGGGCATTTAGATTGATTCCCTCTGCTATTGTGAATAGTGGTGAATGTATGTGTCTTTATTAATAGAATGATTTACATTCCTTTGAGATATACTCAGTAATGGGACTGCTGGATCAAATGGTTAGGTCTTTGAGAAATTGCTACACTGTCTTCCACAATGGTTGAACCTTCCCACCAAGAGTGTATAAGCATTCCTTTGTTTCCTGGCAGAAATATGAAAAGAAGAAAGAAAAGAAAAGAAAAGAAAGAAAGAGAAAGGAGGAAGGAAGGGAGAAAGAGAAAGAAAGAAGAAAAGAAAAAGGGAAAAGGAAGGAAGGAAGGAAGGAAGAAAGAAAGAAAGAAAGAAAGAAAGAAAGAAAGAAAGAAAGAGAAAGAAAGAAAGAAAAAAAGAAAGAAAGGAAGAAAGAGAAAGAAAGAAAGAAAGAAAGAAAGAAAGAAAGAAAGAAAGAAAGAAAGAAAGAAAGAAAGAAAGAAAGAAAGAAAGAAAGAAAGAAAGAAAACTTCAGGCCAACATCCTGCGTGAACATTGATGCAAAAATCCTAAACAAAATACTGGCAAACTGAATCCAGCAGCACATCAAAAAGCTTATCCAACATGATCAAGTAGGCTTTATCCTTGGGATGCAAGTTTGGTTGAAATCAATAAATGCAAAACAATAAATGTGATTTATCACATAAACAGAACTAAAAACAAAAACCACATGATTATTTCAATGTAGGCAGAAAAGACTTTCAATACAATTCAACATTCCTTCATGTTAAAAACTCTCAATAAAGTAGGTATTAAGGGAACATAGCTCAAAACAATAAGAGCCATATATGACAAATCCACAGTCAACATCATACCAAATGGGTAAAAGCTGGAAGCATTCACCTTAAAAACCAGCATAAGACAAGGATGCCCTCTCTCACCACTCCTATTCAACATAATATTAATGTCCCAGACAGGACAATCAAAATAATTTAAAAAGGTCATCCAAATAGGATAAGAGTACATTAAAGCATCCCTACTTGAAGATAACATGATCCTATATCTAGAAAGCCCCATAATCTCAGCTCCAAAGCTTCTTAAGCTGACAAACATCTTCAGCAAAGTCCTTGGATACAAAATCAGTGTGCAAAAAATTACTAGCATTCCTATACATTAACAACAGTCAAGCCAAGAGCCAAATCAGGAACATAATCACATTCACAGTGGTCATGAAAAGAATAAAATACCTAGGAATATAGCAAAGTAGGGAGAGAAAAGATTTCTACAAGGAGAACTACAAATCAGAGATGACACAAACAAATGGAAAGACATCCCATGCTCATGGATAGAAAAATCAATATCATTAAAATGCCCATACTTCCCAAAGCAGTTTATAGATTTAATGTTATTCCTATTAAAGTACCATTGAGATTCTTCATAGAACTAGAAAAAAATATTTTAAAATTGGTGTGGAACCAAAACAGAGCCCCAATAGCCAAGGCAATCCTAAGCAAACACAACGAAGCTGGAGGCATCACACTACTCAAGTTTAAACTACACTACAAGGTTATAGTAACCAAAACAGCATGATACTGGCACAAAACAGTCATACATACTAATGGAACAGAAGAGAGAACCCAGAAATAAGGCCACATGCCTACAACTATCTGATCTTCAACAAATCTGACAAAAACAAGGAATAGGAAAGGGATTCCCTATTCAATAAATTGTGCTGGGATAACTGACTAGCAATGGGCAGAAGATTAGAAATGGACCCCTTTCTTGCACCATATATAAACATTAACTCAAGGAGACTTACACATAAAACCCAAAACTATCAACTCTGCAAGACAAGCTAGGCAATACCATTCAGAACATAGGCACTGGCAAAAATTTTATGATGAAAAAACCAAAAGCAATCACAACCAAAACCAAAATTGACAAATGGGATCTAATCAAATGAAAGTGCTTCTGCACAGCAAAAGAAACTATCAACAAAGTAAACAACCTACAGAATGGAAGAAAATTTTTGCAAACTATGCATTTGACAAAGGTCTAAATATACTGCATCTAAAGGGAATTTAGGCAAATTTACAAGAAGAAAACAAACAACCCTATTAAAATGTGGGCAAAGAACATAAAAGACACTTTTCAAAATGAGACATACATACATGCAGGGAACAAACATATTTTTAAAAGCTCAACATCATTGATCATTACAGAAATGTAAATCAAAACCACAGTGCGATACCATCTCATACTAACAAAATGGCTACTTTTTAAGTAAAAAAATAACAGATGCTGGCAAGGTCATGGAGAAAAAGGAATACTTACTTTCTGATTTTAAAAATTACAAACTTTTGGCTGGATGCAGTGGTTCACATCTGTAATCCCAGCACTTGGGGAGGCTGAGGCCGGTGAATCATGAGGGCAACAGATCAACACCATCCAGGCTAACACAGTGAAACCCCCTATCTACTAAAAATACGAAAATTATCCGAGCGTGGTGGCGTGTGCCTATAGTCTCAGCTACTTGGGAGGCTGAGGCAGGAGAACTGGTTGAACCCAAGAGGTGGAGGTTGCAGTGAGCTGAGATTGTGCCACTGCACTCCAACCTGGGCGATAGAGTGAGACTCTATCTTAAAAAAAAAAAATTTAGAAAATTTTAAAAGAAATTTGTGTGTGTATAGAATTATAGGTTGGTGTGTTTTGTTCTTTCCCCAACATTTTACATATTTCACTCCATTCTCTTCTTGCTTGTATAACTTATCCTCTGTTGTAAATTCCCATACCTCAACTCTGCTTTTTTCAAGATTTTCTCTGTCTTACGTTTTTTTCAGTTTAAATATGATGTGCCTAGGTAGGCATAGTATTTTGGTATTTATCTTGGCATTCTCTGAACTTCCAGGATCTGTGGTTTTGTGCTTGTCATTACTTTTGGAAATTTTTCAGCCAATATTATTTCAAATATTTTTCTGCTCTGTTATCTCTTTCTTCTAGTGTTGCAGTTGGGTCTATTTTATACCTTTGAAATTGTCCCATACTTCTCAGATATTTTTTCTGCATTTTTAAAATTCTTCTCTCTTTGCATTTTAGTTTAGGAAGCTGTTATTGACATATACTCAAGCTCACTGATTCTTTCCTTAGCCACCTTCAACCTACTCATGAGACCATCATAGGTATTCTTCATGTCTGTTACTGTGTTTTGGTTTCTAACGTTTTAATTTGATTCTTAGGGTTCTTATCTCTTTGCTGATTTTATTCATCTGTTCTTGAAGCTTGTCGTTTTTTTATTTGAGCCCCTACCCTATTTATTTTAAATTCCCAGTCTGATAATTCCAATATATGTGTCATATGAGAATCTGGTCCTGATGCTTGCCTTCTATCTTTAGTCTGTGTTATTTTTTGCCGCATAATGTTTTAATGAAAGCTGGGCATTATGTATTGGTTGTATGAACTAAGGTAAAAGCACTTTAAGAGGTTTTATGTTAATCTGGCCAGGTGATGGGCTATTTAATGTTAGCTGTAGATGGTGGCAGAAGCTTCAAATTCTTCAAGGGTCCCTGTTTTTGTCTTCCCTATTGTTTTTGGGCTTCCCTAAGAACACCTTCTTAAATAGAGTCTGCGCCTTACTGCTCTTACAACTCTAATATACAGTTTTCATACTGGAGCCCTGTTGATATGATGGAAAGGTGTAGGGTAGTGAAAGCATTCTAAAATCTTATAATTAAATATTTCGGTGAAACTGTGCTCTTGGGTTGTGACTTTCACAAATGTTTCTTAGCATTCCTTCTTTCCCCTTATGTGAGGCAGGAAGGATAGAGAGGACTGGAGATGAGTAAGTTTCCTTATTCTTGGTTATCATAGGCTCTGATAAAGTAATTCTTCTTAGAGATTAGTCCTTTGTTATACAGAATACTCTGGGAATTTCCAAAATGTTACTTTTTCCCTCCCTCTGCCAGAATAACCAGGAGATCTTACCTAGTTCTTCACTGTAAGAACCCAGTAGGGTTCCTAGAAGTAAAACCCATGAATGTGCAGCCTTAGGAGATATTCACTTTCATGTTAGTTCACACTCAGCCTCCAGTAATTTATAAAAATTACTAATGTGTTTCTACCAATTTAAGGTTTTAGTGACTGTTATTCTTAGAAATATCTTGGCTGTGACTCTGAACTTGCTAGTCTTTCCAGATTTTACGAGGTGGTTTGCCCTGGGACTTCAATTCTCTAATTCAGCCCAAGAAAACTTATTGATTATTAATGTGTTCAGCTTTCTTCTTGTTGCAAGGACAAGAGTGATGACTTCCAAGCTCTTCAGATGCTGGAAATAAAAGTGGAAGTTCAGGTCATTTATTTTAAACCTACATTTCATACAAAAACATTCATCAAGTTTGAGAGCAAAATAAAGACATTTTTAGACGTGAATGGACTTCAAAATGTCCAATAACTGGAAAGTTGTTTAATGAAATGAGAAGGAAAATTCCAAAACATTAAAAATATTGGAAACCATGGGATTCAGGAAATAGGTTCACCCTAGCAAGAAAAAAGAGATTTCAATATGGTGGTTGGAAACTGGTTCATGGCAGGGTAGAAGATTCAAGGTCTCCAAGAAAGGACTTCTCAAAAGAAGACATATGTGCAGCCAAAAAGCATATAAAGAAATGCTCAACATCACTAATAATTAGAGAAATACAAATCAAAACCACACAGAGATACCATCTCACACCAGTCAGAATGGCTATTATTAAAAAGTCAAAAAATAACAAATTGCAGAGAAAAGAGAAGGCTTATACACTGCTAATGGGAATGTAAATTAGTTCAGGCCCTGTGGAAAGCAGTTTGGAGATTTCTCAAATAACTTAAAGCAGAACTACCATTCAGCCCAGCAATCTTCTTATTGGGTATATACCCAAAGGAATATAAATTGTTTGATCATAAGGACCCATGTATACGTATATTCACTGCAGTCCTATTGACAATAGCAAAGACATAGAATCAACCAAAGTGCCCATCTATGGTGGACTGGATAAAGAAAATGTGGTATACACATATATAGCATGAAATACTACACAGCCATAAAAAAGAATGAAATCATGTCTTTTGCAGCAAAATGGATGCAGCTAGAGGCCATTATTTTAACCAGTTAACACAGAAACAGAAAACAAAATACCGCATGTTCTCATTTACAACTGGGAAATAAACATTGAGTACACATGGATACAAAAAAGGGAACAAGAGGCCTACTTGAGGGCGTAGGGTGGGAGGATGGAAAGAATGGAAAAACTACCTATTAGGTACCATGCTTATTACCTGGACGATGTTAAAGCAAACTAAATATGGCCTCAGAAGGACTTCGTACTTCTATATTTGAGTCCTTGTGAATGAACTGTAACCTACCTTAATAGTCAGACAACACTGAAAACCTAACTTAGGAGTATGTGCCTGTAACAATAACTGAGTTTTGACCAATCCCAGTGGCCATATTTCAACCACTCATAGACTGTTAAGTGTTCAAACTGTGTTCAAACAAGGCAAACGCCAACCTGTAACCAATCCAGCTGTTTCTGTACCTCACTGCCAATTTCTGTGTGTTATTTCCCTTTTTTGGTCTATAAATCTTCCACCATGTGGCTGTGCCGGAGTCTCCATGAATCTGCTGTGATTCTAGGGGCTGCCCGATTTTTGAATCGTTCATTGCTCAATTAAACTCCATTCAATTTCATTCAGCTAAAGTTTTTCTTTTATCGATGACAAAACAATCTACACAACAAACCCACATGACATGCAATTTAACCACGTAACAAACCTGCATATGTATCTCCTGAACCTAAAATAAAAGTTGAAACAAAAGAAAGATCTCCAAGAAATGGTTGTAAAGGAAGTAGATTCCATATAGGTATGAAAGATAAGCTGGATAACTGGAATGTATGATAAAAGACACACCATGCTCTTGTCAACAAGAAAAAAGAAAGCAATTAGAAATTCTGTGTAGGGCTGGGAAACATATAAAAAAGTCATGGTTGACTTCCAGGTCCAGCAATAATCTAAATAACCCACCAGGAATAAAATATCTAAAAACGATCATTTTACATGTGTGGCTGAGCTGGTGAGAAAATGAGGAAAATCCTTAGAGGCCAATTACAAAGCCAATTCATGAATCCAGCAAAGTGAGCTCTGAAGTTGATGACTACCCTAAGGGCATCTGTATTATTCTGCTACCCAAATCTTCACTTTTAGCAACTGTCCAGAGAAAGAAGTCTAAGTCTAGGAATGTGTCACCTTCCCAACAAAACTTCCTTTATATACCTGATGAAGCGAAGAGTCGGATACAAAACTTCCTGGATCTGGAAAATCCTCTGCAAAATAGAGAATCGGAAGAAAAATACTGAAATATACATTATGAAGAAAAGCAACAAAGACGATTTCCTACCACTACCTTGTCTTTGGTTAAAGAGAAAAAGCCTCCCTTCATAATTTGCAACTGTGGGCTGGCTTTTACATGGACTGGAAATCTAAAAACATATTCTAAAAACAAGCAAAGTAACTAATCAATTGAAAAGTTAGTCTTCAGGAATTCACAGTGCCTCCAGGCAGGATCAAACATAATCTTTTTCAGAGAATTTGTTCCTACTGCAGACCTCAAAGAATTCCTACTGTCCTACTGAGAAATTTTCAATGAATACAAGGTCAGAATGAAAATTAAACTAAACTAGAAAACAATGACAAAGCATACAACAAAAAAGACACCATGAGTGAGAATAAGCCAATATAATAGAGAACAGTAGAACAGAAAAGACTTCAGAGGTTGTTTTTATTAGGCACAAAACATAAGTAAGAATGTTTAAAATGATCTTAGAATAAGACAGAATAAGAGAGTATGAGTAAGGAAAAGAAGTCCGGTTACAATAAACAGAGAGGATGACAAAAAGAATCAACTAGAACTTAGTGAAGTGAAAAAACAATGCACTGATTTGCTACCTGATTGTAAACTGAGACAGCTGTTCCACTACAAGCCCATGAACTTTGGACTCGGGGCTTTTGGTCATGAGACATATTAAATCAAGTTTAACAAGAGGGTGTAGTGGTGGCCGCAGTGGGAACAGTGAATGAGATACTCTAGCCAGCACATTCGGAGAGGGAGGGCTTACTTCAAGCGAAGCCTCTATGAGACTTCTAGGGCCATTAGCCTGGCTTTCAGTTAATTATAGGGCTTCTTTGGCAGCAGCAAAGGGGCAAATCTCTGACTCCAGCTCCAACATTCCACTGATTGACGGCACCATCAATTTCTCAACCCCGTCAGTTTCACCATCACCACCCAGGTTGCTCTCCAGACCCACACTGCTGACAAAAGTACCACACAGACCCTCAAGTTTAATTATACTCACAAATCTTATCTCCTAGTCATGTTTCAAGCCTCAATGACATCAGCTCCTCCAGTAAGTCAAGCCAGAAAGTTGCCAGTCTTCCTTGTTTGTTCCCTTTCCAACTTGCATAATTCCTGTGAAAAGTCGATTTCCCAAATCCTATCAATTATATTCCTCCTTAAAAGAGATACGTGAAAATCAAATATGCATTTCTTCTTTATTCCTAGTAACACACCTTAGCCCATGGCCCCACTGAGATTCCCGTGTCTAAGAAGCATCTCCTCCGTCCATTTTCACTTTGGCTGCTGAGCAGCAGAAGTATTCTAATACTAATAAGACTTAGTTTCCTGATTGCCTGCTTGCATCAGCCCCTTCTGAGACTTGGAGAGTCCTCTTGGTATGTTTCTATGGCCATGTGTTTTGTCGAATTTGCCAAGGTACGACACCCTGATATGCCAAGTCAAAGTGTCATGATTCATAATATGTAAAATAACTCTTTAGTGGTTTTCTCAAGTTTGGCAGACAAACTGGAAAGATCTGTATAACACAACCAAAAAATTGTGGACATGAAAAAATTATTCTAAACTATTAATAATTGGCATCTTGGCTCATAACTCTAATCCCAGAACTTTGAGAGGCCGAGGTGGGAGGATGGCTTAACACTGGCGTTCAAGGCTAGCCTGGGCAACATAGCGAGATCTCATCTCTACAAAAAATAAGAAAAAATAGCCAGGCATGGTGACATGTGCCTATATTCTCAGGTGTCTGGGAAGCTGAAGCAGGTCAATTGCTTGAGCCCAGGAATTTGAGGCTGCAGTGAGCTATGATTATATCACTACACTCCAGCTTGGATGACATAGCAAGACCCTGTCTCTAAAAAACATAAACAAATAAATTTTAAAAAATAAACTTAATAATAAAATTGCTATTATTATTATTAACCATGATGGAGGAA
>PVKP010011370.1:0-61531 GCA_004027715.1 Plecturocebus donacophilus
TCTCTTCGTCACATTCAGGTACACCTATCAAACGTAGATTAGGTCTTTTCACATAGTCCCATATTTCTTGGAGACTTTGCTCATTCCTTTTTACCCTTTTTTCTGTCATCTTGCCTTCTCGTTTTATTTCATTGAGTTGATCTTCGACCTCTGATATCCTTTCTTCTGCTCGGTCAATTCGGCTGTTGAAACTTGTGCATGCTTCGTGAAGTTCTCGTGTTGTGTTTTTCAGCTCCATCAATTCACTTATGTTCTTCTCTAAGTTGTCCATTCTCGTGAGCATTTCGTTAAATCTTCTTTCAGGGTTCTTAGTTTCTTTGCACTGGGTGAGAACATGTTCTTTTAGCTCACAGAAGTTTCTTATTATCCACCTTCTGAAGCCTGATTCTGTGAGTTCCTCACACTCGTCCTCCGTCAGGCCTTGTTCTCTTGCTGATGAGGAGGTGCGATCCCCTATAGGAGGAGAGGCATTCTGATTTCGGGTGTTCTCAGCTTTTTTGCACTGGTTTCTTCCCATTTTTGTGGATTTATCTACCTGTCATCTTTGTAATTGCCGACTTTCAGATTGGGTCTCTGAGTGGACGTCCGGCTTGTGGGTTATGAAGTTTTTTCTGTTTCTTAGTTTTCCTTCGGGGGGCGCCCTTTCCCCACAGAGCTGGGCCTTCCCAGGTTCAGCTGTGCTTGCTCTCAGTCCTCAGCGCTTCCAACAGCTCTTCTCCTTGTGGGGATGGGACCAGCAGAGCCCGACTAAAAGGGGACCAAGTCCCGTATACTCTGCACTGAGAAGCACCACGCGCCAGGGTGCCGGCAAAACAGCCGTGCCGGGCAAAAGAATTGTGCTGGCGACCCATGTGGCTCCTTCGCCGGGAATCTCCCAGTCTGTGGGCATCAAAAATTCATCTGCAGGAGAGATCCAAGATGGCCACGTAACAGCAGCTCAGGATTGTAGCTCCCAGTGAAAGCGCAGAGAGCGAGTGGATGCCGCAATTGCAGACGAATTTTTGATGCCCACAGACTGGGAGATTCCCGGCAAAGGAGCCACACGGGTCGCCAGTGCTACTCTTTTGGCCGGCATGGCTGTTTTGCCGCTGCCCCGGCACGGTGCTTCTCGGTGTGGAGTACACAGGACTGGGTGCCCTGTCTGGCTCCGCTGGTCCCATCCCGACAAGGAGAACAGCAATTGGAAGCGCTGAGGACTGAGAGTTTCACAGCAAGCACAGCTGAACCCGGGAAGGCCCAGCTCTGTGGGGAAGGGGCGCCCCCCGAGGAAAACTAAGAAACAGAAAAAACTTCATCACCAACAAGCCAGACGTCCACTCAGAGACCCAATCTGAAAGTCGGCAATTACAAAGACGACAGGTGGATAAATCCACAAAGATGGGAAGAAACCAATGCAAAAAGGCTGAGAACACCCGAAATCAGAATGCCTCTCCTCCTACAGGGGATTGCAGCTCCCCTTCAGCAAGAGAACAAGGCTTGACGGAGGACGAGTGTGAGGAACTCACAGCATCAGGCTTCAGAAGGTGGATAATAAGAAACTTCTGTGAGCTAAAAGAACATGTTCTAACCCAATGCAAAGAAACTAAGAACCTTGAAAGAAGATTTAACGAAATGCTCACGAGAATGGACAACTTAGAGAAGAATATAAGTGAATTGATGGAGCTGAAAAACACAACACGAGAACTTTGTGAAGCATGCACAAGTTTCAACAGGGAAGCGCCACGCTGGGGCACTGGCAAAACAGCCGCGCTGGCCAAAAGAGTCACGCTGGCGACCCGTGTGTCTCCTCTGCCGGGAATCTCCCGGTCTGTGGGCAACAAAAATTCGTCAGGAAGTGCGGCGTCCACTCGTTCTCTGCGCTTTCCCTGGGAGCTACATTCCTGAGCTGTTGCTAATCGGCCATCTTGGATCTCTCCCCAAGTGAAGAATTTCATTAATGAAGTGAAAATTTAATTAATGAAAAATAAAATGACATTTAAAATTCAACAGATGAGTTTAATTAGAGTGCACATAGCAGAAAAGAAGATAAATATACTGATCAGTCTTGTTCTGGCTGAATCACAGAAGGATAAAAAGATAAAAAATATACAAAAAAGGGTAATAGACATATGAGATACGGTAAGAAAGTCTAATGTGAATTGAAGTTCTAAGAGTGAAGGAAAGTAATACCAGGGCAAAAATAATTATTTAGTAAACAATGGCTGAGTCTTTCCTAAACCTGTAAAAACAAAGAAATCTTGCTACACAGTCAAGAAACTTTATAACTCCAAGCATGAAAAGTATTAATACTAAGAAAAAAATACTTCAGCACATGATAGCAAAATTGTTTAAAACCATGGACAAACAGAAATTCTGAAAAACTTCTAGAGAAAAAGAGCACATTACCTGAAAAAGCATATCCATAAGACAGAGCTGTTTTCTCTAAAGAAATGGATGAAATTAGAATTCAATGGAAATAAACTTTTAAAACAAACAGCACAAACACAAACACATAAACAAAACAAAAAACCAACCACTGACCTAGAATTCTGATTGTACCAAGAACACTCTTCAAAAGTTAAGGCATATTAAGAATTTCTATGCAAACAAAAGTTAACTAAATTAAAATTGCCAACATGTATGCACTGAAAGAAATACTAACATAGAAAATAATCTCAGAAATAAAATAAACATGAAAATGAAGGAAGAGCAATGGACTCAATCACTAAATAAATATAAATAAACACTGATGATTTTATAATAATAATGTATCCTATGATTAAAAATATGGAGAGAATTAAAATGCATAAAAACAAAAATATGAAGTGGAAGAAGGAGTAAATGAGACTCAAGTGTTTGAAGATCTGGGAATGGGTAAGAGTAAGTACTAATTTTATATTAAGTTGTAGTAAGAGAAAGGTGCCCAATTGTAATATACACAGAGCCCCTGAAAGAGCAACAACAATAACAGAAATGTTTAAAATCTATGAACAGGGGAAAATAAAATAATGAAAATAATTGTTTAACCAGAAACGGGCAAGAAATGAAGAAAAAAGAAATATAAAAGCTGAGGAAAACAGTGCTAAGAAGAACAAATAGCATGATGACATATATAAATATATCAACAATGATGATACATGCATCAATTAATAGACTAAGCTTGACAGATTGAATAACAGGCAAAATCCTCAATACACTGCTTACAGAGATTATACCATGTGTATAAAAATGTAGAAGGGTTAAAAGTAAAAGAATAAAAAAATATATACCATGTAAATGCTAACCAAAAGGAAAAGTGATGTAGATGTACTAATAATATACATATTAGAGTTTAAGACTAAAAGTAATCTTAGAAATAAAAATGAATATTTTACAATTATACAAGTATAGTCCCATTTGGAAGATAAAACAATTCTAAATATTTACACAGATAATAACATATCTTCAAATACTATAAGGCAAATGAGGGAATGGAGAGCTAGACAAACCTATAATCTATAATAAAAATAAAATAATATGGAATATTTGGAAAATACAACTAGGAAATTTAAAGTAATAAACTTGTAGAAACTTGTATCCACCAATAAAATAATTCCTATGTGTTTCTAGTGGTAGAATAATACCTATGTGCTTCTAGTGGAGATGAAACGTTTAGCAAATTTGACTCTATGTTGTGTCATATAGCAAGGCATTATTTTGTTATATAGCAAGACACTAAACAATATTACTTCATTAGGGGTAATATTGAGTGGAGCCACTTCCATTTCTGTCCTTCGATTCTTGGCTATGAGAGAAACATTACCACCTACTGGATGCTGATTTAGGGCATGGGTGGCCTCATGGAGGACATTACTTTAGTCCTTCAAGGTGTAGCTGAGCCTTGAAAAGCCCATTCCACTGCTGTTGCAAACCAAATGCTTCAGGATGAGCATGGGCCCATTGCCACAAGTTATTTGCTGTGAATGAGTGGTTAGATTGTGTCCAGAATTACAGCAGCAGTGGATGAGGCATTCTGCAATATGACAGGTTTGGAAGAAACATTGCATGCAGGTAAGGCAAATCCACATTCAATTGTTTTTACAGTAAGAACAAAGTTACACCCCTCCATGTGGAAAGTAGTCCATTGTAATCATGCTGCCACTAAGTAGCTGGCTGATCACCCCAGGAAACGGTATCATATTGGGTGCTTAGTATTGTTCTCTGTGGCTGGCAGATTGGGCACTCAGCATGACTGTGGCCAGTTTGATCTTGGTGAGTGGAAATTCACATTCCTCAGCTCGGATATATAATCTCCTTCCCTGACACCATGGCCACTTTATTCATGAACGCAAAGAAACTGATTGGTATTCATAAAAATGAATCATCTTATCCACTTGATTATCAAAATCTTACCCACTTGATTATCAAAAATCCTCCTCTGCTAAGATCAGCCTTTGAGGAGCATTTAGATGAAACCAACTATCTTACCATTCTTGGCCCATTCCGATGGATCTATCCTTGTAACTCTTCCTCAGACATCTTGTCAGCAATTTTCCAGTCATGTTTCTTTCAGGTGCCCAACTGTCGAGACAAATCACTGATTATAGCTTGTGCATTTGTCTAGATTCATATTTCTGGCCATTTCTCCTTTTAAGAAAAATGAACATTGGTATATTGCTCAAATTAAGAAAAAAATAGCACATTGCTCAGAGTTCTGCTCACTGGGAGAATTTCCCCTCACCACTGTGTTACAGGGATGTCCCAGAAAAAGGTGTATTGCTGTAGCTGTTCACTTTTGAGTATGCTTGCATATCATGCAGCATCTGTAAAGCAGGCCTAGCTTTTTCTTCCTTATGCAACTGATCAAAAAACAAAACAAAACAAAAACCACAATTATGAAAACTCCACCTGAGGCCATAGTTGTAGGCTGGGAAAGAAAAGGTAATACTGTAGGGCTCATGAAGATTTGGGCCCCTTCTTGCAATTTACTTGTACTTCCAGGGGCTGCTCAATCCCAACATCACCTATACTTCTTCCATTTGATGATGGAGTGCTGCTGTGCATGCCCAACTTTATGGTGTGGTGGTTTGGACAACACTCTGTTTATGATGAGCAGCCAAGTTCATGTAGCATCTTGATGGCTGGGGTTACATGTTTATTCTCTCCTAAGGTGCAGTAGCAAGCCAAAAGCATTTCTCAGATGGAAAGTATTTATCCACAGAGAAGAGCAGGGCAGAATTGCTCTCCTTCTGGATGCTTTAAGGGAGAAACCATTTTATTACGTTTTTAAGCTTCTAGATGCCACCTGCATTTCTTTGCTAGTGGCCCTTTCTTCCATCTTCAAAGCCAGTAAAATTGTCACAGCTCTTTATCTGAGCACAGCCAGGAAATGTTCCTTGTTTTCAGGAACACAACTGATGAGATTGGGTCCACTAGGATAATTTAGGAGAGTCTCCACATCTCAAGGACTGTATCCATAATCACATCTACAAATCTCTTTTGCCACAGAAGGTAACATACTCACAAATTATAGGAAGTAGAGCATGGGCATCTCTGGGGGCCAGTGTTCTGTCTGCCATAGATGCCTACTATCATTGTCTATTCAACATTGTACTGGAGGTCCTCTTCAGTGAAATAAGGCTAATTAAATAAACGAAAGCAGAACTCAAAAGAAACAACAACCAAAAAAAAATTATTATTTGCATATGACACAATGATATACCTAAAAAATCCCCCAAACAAGCTTTAGAAATAATAGATATCCAATTAGAAATAGTGAATTTAACAAAGTCCCTTGATACAAAATAAATATTTAAAAAATAAATTCTATATTTATATAATAGCACCAAACAAGATAAAATAAAAATTAAAAAATTCTATTTACAGTGGTGTCAAAAATATTAAAAAACTAAGACTAAATCTAATAAAAGATATGAGAATCTTTTCTAATAAAAACTGTAAAACATTATTGAGTGATATTGAAGACTTGAATACATGAAGGGTGAATGACATATATGGGGTAGAATCAATGTGGCAAATACATTAATTTTCCTAAATTATAGATTCAATATAATCCAACTTAAAATATGATTAATTCTTTTCAGAAATTGACAGGTGATTCTAAAATTCATATAGAAATACAAAGGGCCCTAAGTAAAACAATTTTGAAGAACAAATCTTGAGGTCTTAAACTGTGAGATGTCTATACACATTACGACAAAACTATAGAAATTGAGATAGTGTGATATTGACATAAGGTTAGACACACTGACCACAGAAAAGAATGAAGAACCTGGAAACAGACATACTATAATGGCAGGACAGGTAGGATGATGGTTTTTTGATAAATATTGCTGAGTCAATTGGCTATCCCAATGGAAAAAATGTATTTGAATCCATATGCATATACAGAAAAATCAATTCCAGATAGTTTGCACAACTAAATGTGAAGTGTAAGATGATAAAACCTTAGAGGTAAATGCAAGAGAATCTTATGTGATTACCATAGGGTTGTCAAATAATTCTTAAAAAAGACACAAAAGCACCAGCCATAAAAATAAACAGGCCAGGCACAGTTGCTCACGCCTATAATCACAGCATTTACGGAGGCTGAGGTGGGTGGATCACCTGAGGTCAGGAGCTTGAGGCCAGCCTGGCCAACTTGGTGGAATCCTCATCTCCACTAAAAATACAAAAATTAGCTGAGAATGATGGCACACGCTTGTAATCCCAGCTTCTCGGGAGGCTGAGGCAGGAGAATTGCTTGAACCTGGGAGGCAGTGAGCCAAGATTGCCCCATTGCACTCCAGCCTAGGCAACAGATAGAGAGTCCATCTCAAAAATAATAATAATAATAATAATAAATGAATTGGACTACAGTTGACCTTGAACAACATAAAGATTAGGACCACTGACTCTCCACACAGTCAAAAATCTATATATAACTTTTGACTTTACAAAAACTTATACGTCTTCTTTCTCAATGTCTGGCAGTAGTTCAGATGCACTCATTTTCATCAAGTTGACTTCTGCTAATATCTTTGGTGTAGTGTCAACGACCTCTCAAATTTCTCTAAGATCCTTATCTTGTAACCTTTGCCTCCCTCCCCTACCCCATACCCCATATGCTTTTTTTTTTTAAACCATATCCATGATCTCTTTCATAATTTCCTTGGTTGGCTCTGATTTACATTTGAATTACATTTTCTTAATTGGCATGGTTTACATCATATGAAGTCATGTACATCTGGACAGAATTTTCTCCAGGATGAATATATTGCTTGTGCTTGGTGGCTTTCATGGCTTTTTCTACGACACCAATGGCATCTTCAATGGTATAATTCTTCCAGACTTTCATAACGTTCTCTTTGTTGGGATTCTTGTCCTTGGCAATCCTTTCAATAGAATACAGGGTGTAATGAGCCTTAAAGGTCTTTATAACTCTCTCATCTTGAGGCTGAATAAGTGATGCTGTGTTTTGGGCTAAGAGCATCTCTTTGAACTCATGGGGTTCTGGTGGCCAGAGGCATTGTCTAATATCAAAAGAACTTTAAAAGGCAGTCCCTTACTGGCCAGGTACTTTCTGACTTCAGGGACAAAGCATCAATGAAATCAATCCATGAAAAGTGCTCTTGTCCAGACCTTCTTGTACAACCAAAAGACCGGCAGCTGGTATTTACCTTTTCCCTTAGAGGCTTGGGGGTTAGCAGCCTTGTAGATAAAGATAGTCCTGATCACAAACTCAACTGCATTTGCACAAAAAAGATTTAGCCTATCTTTTCTGCGTTAAATCCTGGTGCTCCCTTCTCTTCCTTACTAACTGCTGTTTGTGGCATTTTGTCCCAGAACGGGACACTTTTATCTGCATTAAAAACCTGTTTAGTCAGATATCCTTTCTCCTTAATGATTTTCTTAATGTTGTCTGGGAACTTGTCTGCTGTCTCTTGGTTGGGAGAAACTGCTTCTCTTTTTATCTTGACATTTTAAAAGCCAAATCTTTTTCTAAAATAATCTAACCATTCTTTAATGGCATTAACTTCTCCAGTTTTTAGTTCTTCACCTTCATTTTGATTTGTCATATAATGACTTCACTTTTCCTGGAATTATATTAGTGCCTACAGGTATGCCTTTCTTTGAGCAATCCTGCACCCACATAGAAGCTGCATTTTTAATATCAGATAAAAATTTATTTCAGATTGGGCATGCTGGATCGTGCCTGTAATCTCAGCACTTTGGGAGGCCGAGGTGATGGATCACCTGAGGTCAGGAGTTCGAGACCAGCCTGACCAACATGGTGAAACCCCATTTCTACTAAAAATACAAAAATTAGCTGGGCATGGTGGCACATACTGGTAATCCCAGCTACTTGGGAGGTGGAGGCAGGAGAATCACTTGAACTCGGGAGGCAGAGGTTGCAGTGAGCAGAGATCATGCCATTGCACTTTAGCCTGTGTGACAGAGTGAGACTCCCTTCTCAAAAAAAAAATAAAATTCATAAAAAGTGCAAGGTTTTTGCCCCTGCTGGTGTAGCTGCAATGAGGCTTCACACATTTTCTTTTCTGTCCATTTTTTTTTTTACAATGGTTTTTACACTGGACTTATCATAATTTGTGATAAGTGACCACAGCCTCAGACCTCAACCTAGGCTAATATCAAGAAATTCGTTTTTTTTCTTGTAGTGTCATACCTTTTTCTGCTTCTTGGGAACATTTCCAGCATCACTAGGGGCACTTCATGTGGATCTCACCATGTTATTTAAGGTTCATAGTATTGCACTGAACACAGTGAAAAATACAAAGAACTGTGAGAGATCACTTTTTACTGCGATATGCAATTTGCTGGAGAGATGAACTGTTCACATAGAGCCGATTAGTGTTACATGGCATTTTAAGGGGATACTTATAACACTTTAGTTTGCTATAATAGTAACAGGAGGTTGCTGCAAAATTATTGCAGTAATTGTGGGTACTATAGTTAATTTTATGCAGTTATGATTTAATAATGCATCTTTACATTTGTCTTAATTTATTTTTATTACTTTATTTTTCAAATTTTACTAGTCACTGGAAAGAGTGTCTTTACTTTTGTTTACATTTCTCTTGAATGTGAATGGCACCATGTATGGTCTGTAAGTGTTTTGGGCATACGTTTTGATAAATTTTAACTTCTTATAATAAATATATGTATATTTTATAGTGGCATGTGATAAAATAGACTAGCAGCTACATATATTTTATGCGTTCATAACATACCTAACTTTTCCTCATTTTTTTGATATCTCTAGACTATGTGGCTTGTCTCAGAGTTTTTTCAAATGTCACCAATCTTCAAAAGATTTTTCAATATATTTATTGAAAAAATCTGCATGTAAGTGAACTCACGCAGTTAAAACTCATGTTTGTTGTTCAAGGGCCAATTGTATATCAAAATAAAGGAATTCTGTTCATAAGAACACATAATTAAATGAGTGAGGAGGCAACAGAGTGAGAGAAGATATTCATGAATATATAAAGAAATGCTAGACATCAAAAAGAAACTAACAGATAATGTAATTAAAAATAAACAGATGAACACCAGATACTTCACTAAGAGAATACTCCAATGGCTAATTAACAAATGAAAAAAATATTCTTCACTAATCACAGGAGAATGTAAATTAAAATCATAACATCATTCTACAACATACTCATTTTAATGTCTAAAATGGAAAGCATGAAAAATGCCAACTATTGGTCATAATATGGAAAATCTAGAACTTTGATTACTACTAGTGGCAGTATACCTATTTTGAAAAATTGACAACATCAATCGAAGCTGACCATATACATACTTGTGATCTAGCAATTCCATGACCGAATATATGCCCAAGAAAAATGTGCAATATAGCCACCCAAAACATGCGCAGTCAGCTCTGTTATAATGTAACACACATGTCATAAAAAACACATTATGCAAAAACACACAATAAAAGTCACAGGATTGTAGAAAAAATACATTTATAAACAAAACATTGAAAAGTGTAATTGATGACCCATAAGGAAGATGAGAACCTATTAAAAATGGTAGCACAATTTTATATATTTTAAAAGGCTTAAAAATACCTAAATGCTATAATAAATATGATACTTTAACTTAAAAAAGACCTGATGTTTCCTTTTGAAAATGAACATCAAGGATTGCGGCTTGTGAATTATGAAAAGGTAGAAGGGGGTGCATTACTTTCCTATGGTTACTGTGACAAATTACCACAAACTTGTTGAGTTAAAACAACAGAAGTTTATTCTCTCGTGGTATGGGTGCTGAAGACCAGAAGTCCAGTGTTTGCTGAGTGTTTGCAGGGTTGCACTCTCTCTGAAGGCTGTAGGGGAGGATCACTTCTTGTCTCTCCCAGCTCCAGTGGTTCCAGGCATCCTTTGGTTTCTGGCTGCTTCCTCCCAATCTCTGTCTCTGTCTTCATATGACCATCCCTTCTCCCTGTCTTCTTCTCTCTCTTTTTTTTTTTCTCTTAAAGGCTGGATCATTGGATTTAGGGTCCACCTGAATAATCCCGAATGATTTCATCTTGAGATATTTCATTTACTTACAGCTGCAAAGACTATTGAAATGAAGTCACAGTCACAAGATTTGGGGTTGAGGATATGAATATATTTTTTTGGGGGCCACTATTCAATCTCTTATAGGAGGGTTATCAAAATTGCAGCCTTAAATCTGGGGTTGTATTTTTCTGTTTTTGAAATGTAAGTCCTTTGAGGCACAAGTTTATAATAGATGCCTATTTTATAAAAAATTATAAACATTATAACATAACAAACTGGCTCTAGTATAACCACCTTCTTCAATTAAAACTTTAATTTTTCTATCACTGCTAGAGATAATTTTGTGACTTTCTGGTCTGCACTCTTGGCTTTGTCTAAGAGTTGAAGGCTCTGAATGCTGCATCCTTGAAGCAATCAAAATAGTGACTACTAGCACTAAAAGAAACCACGTTAGCTGGATTTGGTAATTTCTGTTTAAGGTCTTTGCATATAGATGGTGCTTTCTCTTTGATTATGAGAAAGGTTGTTTTTAATATTTTACACTGGTCTTGAGTCCACATGCTCAACAATCTATTTCTTTTATTTCTTTAGGCCTTGTTTTCATTGACTTTATAGCATTTGTAGCATTTGAAGTTGTTCCAGCCTTTCTGGAGATTAAAAAAAGTCAAATTTCTTTCATTTTTATAGCATTGTGTCTCACGGTCTACGTGTAGATTCCTTTATGACTATTGCTTGTGAGATATGATATGCTCTCTTATTTATTTTAAAATGACACATTATTTCTAGCTTCTATTTTGTATGTTCTTCCTAGCATTCTTGAACCATAAAGCTTATATAGAAAAGTTCACAAATGAAAAAAAGAATAGCAAAATACAACCTTGTAGAATAACACATGTAGTGAACTGAGAGGTAGCTGACAGATGTTTGACGTGTATGTGTGTGTGTGTTTTGCCTGTTCCTACATGGATTGATTCAGTTGGGTAGAGTTTTAAGTGTGCATCTAGTGTTTCTCACAAACAAAATTGTACATAAGCAAACACAAAACTTGCAGTAAGCATAAGTGTTCTCTAATACACGAGTTGTGTAGATACAAATTTGTGTTTTCTAAGCAGGCAGAACTGACTATACCAGAATGTTCACAGCAACACTATTTGTATGAGCCTCAAATTGGAAACTACTCAAAAACCTGTCAACAGGGTTGAGTCAAATCAGTAAGTAAATTCTGGTAGACACACAATGCAATACTATATAGTGATGTGAATAACTGATGTGTATTACACATAAAAATACGGATGCATCTTGCAAACATAAAATTGAGCAAAAGAAGTCAAACATAAAAGAGTACCTACTGCATGATTTCACTTATGTTAAATACAAAAATAGACAAAACTAATATATGCTGTTAGAAGTCAGTGTAATGGCTATTCTAGGATATTCTTGTCTTAAAAGTAACCCAAATGTAGCAACATAATATAGTTAAGTTTTGAATTCTTGGGTCATAGTTTTTTCTTCAAACCTCTGTAATCTTCAGTTCCATTTTCTTCTGATTTTTTATTGTCTTCTTCTGTGGACTACGATGCCTCTATCAATTTATCACTGAATGGGTGAGAGAGGTATCTTTGGATACATGCCTACTGCAGCCTTTCAGAAGGGCCCATCCTACTTACCATTGCTGGGAGACAGCAAACAGCCTGTGCAACGTTCAAAATCTGCAATAATGCATGCATTTTCTGCACCATGCAATAACACGTGCATCTCCTGCACCATGTAATAACACGTGCATCTCCTGCATCCATCTTCCTGTAATCTTTTGCTTTCTTATCTCTAGTTCAGCCTTAAAATCACACATAGCCTGTCTCTAATCCCCATCCTCTCCCTGCTCTCACCATTACGTCCTCCTGAGCAATGAAACAGAAATCCTTATTTCCTCTTCAAATACTCTCCTGAAAGAATAAACAACTCATTTTTTCATAATAAAGGAAATGTTTAAGTAAAAGAAAAGCCCACCATCTGGCATCGAATGCTGTAATCACTCCAATTGCCGTATGAGAAAGGGAGGCTGCAGAGAAAAATTTCCTGCCCCAGGATAGTGAGAGTGTGGCAGAACCAGTTACGCAGGAGCTTCTCAAGGAGCACAGAGCTTCTCAAGGAAAGGGAGTGCAGGAGGCCAGGCAGGAGCTGGGAGAGACCTTGATGCATGCAGGGGCCAGGGAGGAGATGGCTGGATCCAACCATTCAGGGCTGGGCCTGGGGAGGCTCAGACCTCGTCCGGGACACATCGACCAATGAGGTTTGAAACAAAGTTGAAGGCACCTTGCCTGAGGGAGACTCTGAGAAGTGGGTAGCCAGGGAGAGTGTGCTATGGGGCTGGGGTCCTCCCCTGTTGAGGCCACTGTCCACCCTGACAGTGACAACACTGAGAAATGTCACTGAAAGGCTGAAGTTCCTCTGGACAAAAAGCTGCAGGTCCCTCTGGAGTTTCTCGGGCAACACACTGGTCTTCTAAGACCTCAGGAGAATGCTTCTGGGTCCAAGGGCAACTGCTGACCTTAGCATTGCTTGACCACCTTCCACTAGGTCCCAGGGAGTCACTGCAGCCAGAAAGAGGGTGGGGAGCCCTCGTAGGAGGGGACTGGAAGTGAAGAAGGGTGATCACCACTCTATTGAAAAGTGACATGTACTTCTATAGAGAAGTGAAGCAGAATGTAAAGAAGTCGCGAGAATACTGCACAAAGGAAACAAAGTTGTGCTCCTGAGCCCCAGCATATTCCCCCTCATCAAGCTATCATCATAGCCCAAAGACAGAGGAGGAATCAGGGAGTCAAGGAAGGCAAGAGCCTCTGAGCATTCCCGGCCTGACTCTAGGCTGCGGCATCCATGTCCAGATCAGCCTCAGTTCAAATTTGTTTGGACAAATGTTCTCAGACCACCTCTGCCCATCCCAGAGGCACTGGGAAAGTTGTCTGGTGACCCCTGGTGACCCCCAGTGACCCCGTGGTCCAGGAGGCAGCACCTAAAATGAGAGACAGCAATAAACTTACGCAAAGTCCCAGACTTACACAGACACATGAAGACAGACTCAGATACCAGCAAATGCATGCTCTCACACCCTTTCGTATTGCATAGCAGGGATCCAAGGGCAATGAGGGAAATTAGATCTTTGATAGCAATGGGCAGTTGCTCGTTTTGCAGGCCTATTGTAGAGAATCATGTGCCAATGAGGGGCCTACCTTGGCTACCCCATGAACTGCAGGAAAACACAGCAGTCTGGAGCTTTGAGAAAAAGTACAACACTATGCCTGCCTGGGATTCCAGGCCCAGAGCGATGGACCCCGGCTGTGCTCAGGCCCTGAGCTCTCCAGCTGGTAACTGATCCTGGGTTCAGGATTGAGAGCATTGAACTACAGGCCACAGACTCTGAGGTTTGCGCCTTCTGGCTCTGGGCCCAGGCATAGTTCATTTTCTTGAACTCTGGCTTCTGGGACTGAACTAGTCTTTCTGATTTTTGTCCCTGGGTCAGCTCTGGGGTATAGGGCCAGGATTTTGTTGGTCTTCTCATTCTTGTCTCCTTTTTCCAAGATCTACTCCCAGAGCTATGGCTTGAGATTTTACCTGGGTCTTTGGGCTCTGTCCCCTGTCTTGTGGACTGGGCTCTTTTCCTGTCTTCTGTCTCAGGGTCCTGAGCTCTAGCTCAGGCTTGGTTTTCTGGTTTTGGCTCTGAGGTCAGGGCTGGACCCTGAGCTCTGGGATCTATCTTATTCTCAGGGGATCCAGTGGGCTGAGTGTGGAAAGAAGGTGATGAGCCATGACTCAAATCAAAGAAAACGGAACAGATGGGTCAGCATTTGTTTGACTGACAAGGGTGTCATTCATCTTCTTGGCCCTGACCCTGGGTGGAGGCTTCTCTCCGGGCCAACCAGGTTATCCGGAGATCATCACCCTGTCAACCACCTGACCTCATTTTGCAAATCCTGTGGATAGTGAAGAGAGTTCATCTAGTCTCTACCAGCAGCAGAAGTTCTGCACAGGGATCACCCATTCTCAGGGTCTGCCCCTGGACCTGGCTTAGACAAGTAGGAGTTTGGAATAGAGTTGCTGCTCATGGAGACTCTGAATTTTGCATATAGCCTGTACATGGTGAGCCTACAATCAACATTCTTGAATACATTAATAAATTGATGAGCAGAGAAATATTTAGAAAAACTTGGAAAGAAGAAAAAGAATAGAGGAAAAATGCAAGGAGAGAGAATAAACCAGGAGCTAGGAGCGGCCCTTTAACCCTGCAAAGCACGGAAGACTTCCTTGGGGAGAGCAGGGAGAAGGAACAGGTATTTATGGAGCACGTGGGTGTGCCTCTCTCTTCTGGTCATTTTTGAGTAAATCTCTTGATATCTTGTCAGTACTTGCAGGGGAGCTGACAAATAATGCCAGAGTATACTTCCTCTTTTTTTTTTCATGATAAGGATTTTCCCTCTTGGCGTCCAGACTGGAATGCAATGGCATGACCTCGGCTCACTGCAACCTGCGCCTCCCGGGTTCTCCAGCCTCAGCCCCTGGAGTAGCTGGGATTACAGGTGCTTGCCACCATGCACAGCTAATTTTTTTTTTTTTAATATTTTTAGTAGAGACGGACTTCCTCTTCTGAGCATGAGATGGACTTCCTCTTCTGAGCATGAGAGAACTGAGGGTTGAAAAAACAGTCACTTGCCCATGTTACTCAAATGGACAGTAGTCAAGCCAGGGTTGGAGCCTAGTTCTGTGTGTCCTTCCTGTCCTTTGACCTCTCCTGAAGTTATCCTGTGCCTCAACTTCTCCAGGCAACTCTCATAGTTGAAGGAGACTGACACCAAACTAGGAGCCCCCCTAATCTGCAGTCTTCCAGGACTGGGTGTTGGAAGTGACAAGTGGATGCCGGTCAGATGGGTGAGAAGTCATGCATGTCCCCAGGGCACACAGCATGGCATCTCAGCTTTCTCTCAGCCCTTAGGCCATACATTGACATTGTCACTGGGCCCTGGGAAGAGGAGGCAGATACAGAAAGACAGTGACTGCCTGAGAGCCTGGGACTGGATTGGGAATGAACCTCTCATCCTTAGCGACAGGAAAAACTATTCAGAGGAGATGGTGGACATGAAGATTCTTTGAATTTGAACAAAAAGCAAAACAACTGGGCAGCAGTTGAAGAGGGAGTGAGAGCACCTTCCCTGCTGTGGATGTGTTCCAGCAGCCCCAGACTCCCCTGCCCCCAAGGTGTGCTGCTCTAATGAGGGGATGGCAGCAGAGACAGGCTACTGAGTCTCTGGTCTTGGATGCAGGTTAATCCTCTGACTACCCAAGATGTGTCCATGTGAACCCTTCTCTGCTTCCCCCATGACCTGGTCTGATAGGAACAGAGAATTTTCACCCTTGTGTGCCTTCCTTTTCCTGGGATTTCCTGGCTGCTTGTCCTGGATCTGTTCATCCACAGATGCCAGTTCTATGCTTTCTCCCCAGAGGAGAAGTCTAATGTGAATCATAATCCACTTACGACCACCAGTCATTAGACATTTTGTACACATTCATACCCCTCCTAGGATCACTGACAGGCATGGTCCATAGTACTCTCTTGTAACAAATGGGAAAACTGAGGCTGAATGAAGGGCTGTTATTTACCAGAGGCTGTCTGCCTGCAGGTTCTAGAGCTTGTTTCAAATTTTGTCTGGCAGACCCTAGAGCCTCTGTTCTGGTTTTCCTGAAGACCCAAGAGCATGATCTGCTCATAATGGTGATGGCTGTAGATCAGGCCCTGGTCAGGCTCAGCCTGGCCGGTGACTCTACAAGGTGAATCTGGTCTGGACCTGTATAAACCCAAGGCTCCAAACTTTCTTTTTGCCCATAGGGCATGCATATCTAGCTCTGGACATACTTATTGTGGCTCAGCCAGGCTGCAGGGCATGATGCCTCTGACACCCCTACCCCCAGTTCCTAAGCTGCAGACACCCCAGAGCTTGACACAGGCTGTGCTGAGGTCCTTAGCACATGTATTGTATAGATGGTGGTGACACTGGGGGAGGCTCTTCATCAGAATGAAGAGTTTGAAGGTTCCAGTGGCTCAGATGCCCTTGGGAGGTGGAATCCTATCCTGTACCAACCTCTTGCTACATTGAGCAGCTTAGCCCAGTCCAGCTCTGGCTGGGGCCCTGACAGCCAGAGCAGCAGCCCTGCTGGAGTCCTCATTTTACATACCTTGCCATGAACTCCTCATTGGGTTCACTGGAAACACTGGATCTGAAGATAGAGGGGAGAAGGGAAAAACCTGGCAGTGAAGTGGGCTATGAGTGAAGGGGGGTGAAGCCTTTCAGTCTCAGAGGAAGCCACACTCCATGTGTAGCGGTCAGAGGACAAATACTCCCTGACCAATACTCTGTGTGGGTCATCGAATGCATCACAATCCACGTCTAGAAGACTGGATTGTTTTTGTTATTCTTTGTCTTAAGTGTGCACCTCCCATCTGGTGACGATGAAGTTTCTTAGCCTCCAAAGCTCCCAACCAACAATCATGAGCTTTCAGTTCAAGGGGACAGAATCTGGCTTTGAGACAAAGAAATGGTTCTGTCCAGCTTTGCTTCAAGGCCTTTGCCTCCCTTTCTACAGAACTCCAGCTCTTCATCCTAACAGTTCATCTTTAGGGTGAACATTTGGAGCATTTCCTTCTAACCATTCTTCCTCCTGTTTCAAGTCACAGTCTGCCATGACAGAGCCTGTGCTGAGAAACTCCACGCCTTCCTCTTGACAATGTTCTCTTGTTTCATTGCTCTTTCTGATAATGGTGTACCACTCTCTCATTTGAGGTTAGCTCAGTCAGGACAACTTTAAGATGACTTGTCAGGTGGTTGTTTTTAAAAAGCAAATAAAAGATGATTTTTAGTACATATTTAGATGTATAGAATAATTGAGCAGAAAATGCAATTAGTTCCGTATACCTACTACCTTCCATGATTTCTCCTATTATTAACATCTTGCATTAGTGAAACATATTTGTTATAATTAATGAACAAATAATTATGCATTATTATTAATGACAGTCCATGGTTTACATAAAGGTTCACTCTTTGTGCTCTATGGTTTTATAGGTTCTCATGATTATGGCCCACACACTACCCCAACCATCACCTGTCAGGAGGAATATGGTAGACATCATGATCAGGAGACCTGGAGATGAGGGCAGAGCCCTGAGGGGAGCAGGGGATAGAGAATGAGGGGACCCTTACTCTTCCCAGAAGGGGATCTCTAACTAGTCTGGGGAAAGGCTGGGAGCCTAGGGCTTCCTTTCCTGCAGGCTTCCCTTTCTGCACAGTTTGGAACTAAGTGAGAAGGTGGACTCTGGGATTCTGACAACAATGAAACAGTCACTCCAGAACAGAAGGGACAAGGTCCAGTGTTGACTGGGGGCAATATCCAGCCATTATCCCACAAAGACAGTGTCTTTTACACTATTACTTTTTTGTTTGTAACAGCTTTATAAAGACATATTACACATAATAAACAATTATTTGTTTTAAGAATTTAAAGTATGAAACACACACACACGTATATATATGTATATATATGTACATATATATATCTATAACCACAGTTGTGCAACCATTCCTGTGATCAATTTTTAGAACGTTTTTATGTCACAAAAGTGACTCCATTTTGGATGCTACTCTACCATGTTGACTTCTGATTAGCCCCAGTCTCATGAATGTCTCCTGATTCCTACTTTATCTACCATCCTTAGTATAAGAGCATGTCAACCTTGCCATTATCACACAAATGAGAGGCTATGGCACATATCACATCCTTGCTTGTTCCAGAAAATTACCTTTAGTTGTCTTGCGTAGAGCACACATATCCTTTCCCTGCGGTATATAAGCCTTGGGCCTGGGGATTAACAGTGTGTAGATCTGCCCATCTTGCAGCTTCCCAAGACCAGGCTTCTGTCTATGAGGCTTCTCAATAAATCATCCAATATGGACAAACTGGATTTGTCTGTCTCCTTCTTTGGTTTCCTGGCTCCTATGGCATTTTGGAATTGCTTTATATATACAGCCGTTTCATGGAACAATCCCTAAAGGAAACCCTGTTCCATTTAGCCATTATCTCTGCCCCCTAGCCCCAGATAACTACTAATCTATTTTCTATTTCTATCAGTTTGTCTATTCTGGACATTTCCTATAAATGGAATTGTACAATATGTGGTCCTTTTGATTGACTTCTTTCACTTAGCATAAGATTTTCATGGTTCATCTATGTTGTATCACATATCAGTACTTCAGTTTTTTTCTATTCTTGAGCCATGTTCTATTATATGAATATACTATACTTTATTCATCAATTGAAATGAATTTGGGTTCTTTGAATTTTTTGGCTATTATAAATAATGCTTCTGTGAATATTTGTTTACAAATGATGTATATTTTCATTTCTCTTGGATATATACCTAGGAGTGGAATTGGTGGACCATTGGGAAAATTTATGCTTAAGCTCTGATGAACTTCAAGGCTGTTTTCCAAAGTGACTGAACTATTTATATTTCCTCTAACAATGCGTGAGTTTCTCTAATTCCATGACAGCTCTTGGTACTCTCTGACTTTTAAATCCTAGCCACCATAGTCTGTGTGAAGTGATGTTTCATTGTGGTCTTAATTGGCACATCTCTGATGAGTAATGATGTTGAGTATTTTTAATATATTTATTGATCATTTGTATATCTTATTTGGATAAATGTCTATTCAGATTCTTAAAATTGGGTTGTCTTTTTACTGTTGAGTTGTAAGCATTCTCTAAATATATATTCTAAATATGAGTCCCTTATCAGACATGTTATTTGAAAATATTTTTTTCATTTTGTATTTTTATCTTTCTTGATGGGGTCCCTCAAAGCAAAAAAGTTTTTAATTTTGATGAAGTTCAATTTGTCAATTTTTAATCTTTGGTTGCTTGTACTTTTGGTGTTACAGCTAAGAAGTCATTATCAAGTCCCAGTTCATTAATATTTATGCCTATTTTCTTCTAAGAGTTTTACAGTTTCAGCCTTTATATTTTGGTCTGATACTCATTTTGAGTTGATTTTTGTGTATGGTATAAGGTAGGGCTCAAACGTCGTTCTTTAGCATGTGGGTATCCACCCATTCCAGCACCTTTCATTTTAACAATGATTGCTTCCCAATGGCATGTTTTGACCCCCTTTTTGAAAATGAAGTGAGCATAAATGTGATTGTTTATTTCTGGTTTCTCAAACCTGTTCCATTGATCTATATGTCTATCCTTATGTCTTGATTACTGTAGCTTTGTAGTAAGTTTTGATATCAGGATGTATGAATATTCCAATACAGTTCTTTTTCAAGATTGTTGTGGTTTATTCTGGTTATCTTGAATTTCCATATGAATTTTAGGATCAGCTTGTCAACTTATGCATAGAAGTCAGCTGAAATTTTGATAACAATTGTATTAAATCTGTAGATGAATTTAAGGAATATTGTCATTTTAACAATTTTCAATCCTTGAAATTGAGAAGTTGCTCCATTTTTAAAGATCCTTAAAAATTTCTTTCAACAATATTTTGTAGTTTTCAGAATATCAGTTTTGCACTATTTTATTAATTTCTTTCTTTTTTTTTTTTTTTTTTTTGAGACAGAGTCTCACTCAGTCACCAGGCTCCAGGCTGGAGTGCAGTGGCGTGACCTCGGCTCACTGCAACCTTCGCCTCCGGGGTTCAAGCAATTCTCCTGCCTCAGCCTCCTGAGTAGCTGGGACTACAGGCGTGCGCCACGACGCCCAGCTAATTTTTTTGTATTTTTAGTAGTGACAGACTTTCACCATGTTAGCCAGGATGGTCTCGATCTCTTGACCTCGTGATCCACCTGCCTCGGCCTCCCAACCTATGTGTTTTATTCTTTGTGATGCCATTGTAAATGCAGTTGTTTTCTTAATTTCATTTCCAGATTATTTATTGCTGTTTGTATACAACTGGTTTTAGTATATTAATCTTGTATCTTTCAACCTTGCTAAGCCTGTTTTATAGTTTGAATAGTCTTTTAGTGGATTCCTTAGGAATTTCTATATCCAAGATTAAATCATCTGCAAGCAGGGATAATTTTTCTTTATTTACCAATTCCATGCCTTTTATTTCACTTTCTGGCCTAATTTCTCAGGTTAGAACCTCTAGTACAATGCTGAGTAAAAGAAGTGAGAGAATACATCATGGTATTTTTTTTAAACTTAGGGGAAAATATTCATTTTTTTATAGTCAGGTATGATGCTGTGGGTTTTTCATAAATGCCCTTTATCAGGGTGAGAATGTGCCATTCCATTTTTATTTTGCTGAGTATTTTTATCATAAAAACACGTTGAAGTTTGTCAAATACATTTTTTTGTATCTATGAGATGATTATGTGGGTTTTGTCCTAAACTTTATTGATATCACATATTATATTAACTTACCTTTGGATGTAGCATTCCTGGGATAAATTCACATTTTATCATTTTTTTTATATATGTCTAAATTTGGTTTATTAGTATCTTATTGAGAATTTTTGTCTATATTCATAATAGTTGTTGGTCTGTAGATTTCTTTTCTTGGAGTGTGTCTGTCTTGTTTTGGTAATACTGGCTTCATGAAACTCTCTTCTTTGGAAGAGTTTAGGAAGAATTGATATTAATTCTTTTTTACATGTCTGGTTAAGTTCACCAGTGAAGTCATCTGGGCTTGAATTTTTCTTTGGGTGTTTTGTTTTGATTACTAATTCAATCTCTACTTGTTATAAGTCTATCCAGATTCTCTATTTTTTCTTGAGTCAGTTTCTGTAGCTTGTATGTTTCTAGGAATTTGTACATTTTATCTCAATTATTTAATATATTGGCATACAATTGTTCATAGTATTTCCTTATAATCCTCTTCACTTCTTTAAGGTTTGTAGTAATGTCCCCTCTTTTATCTCTAAATTTAATAATTTGAGTCATCTTTCTTTTCATTGTCAGTCTAGCTAAGAGTTTGTCATTTAAAAAAATGTTTTCAAAGAACGAATTTAAAAAAATTCTGTTGTTTCTCTATACTCTATTTTCCTAAGTTCTACTCTAATGTTATAATTTCTTTCCTTTTGCTTTCTTTACATTTAGTTTGCTCTTCTCTCTCCAGTGTCTTAGGTTGAGAGGTTACGTTATTGATTTGAGATCTTCAACAAAAGAATTTCTAGTTATAAATTTCCCTCTAGTTCTGCTTTAGTTGCATCCAATAAGTTTTGGTTTTAATATGTTGTGTCTTCTTTTTAATTCAGCTGCAAGTAACTTCTTTTATTTTTCTTTTTAAAAAGTGTTTAAAATGTTATAGAGACAAGCTCTCATGTTGCCCAGGCTTGTTTTGAATTCATGGCCTCAAGTGATTCTCCCTCCTTGGCCTCCCAAGGTGCCGGGATTACAGGCATGAGCCACTGCACCTGGCTCAAAGGAATTTCTAATTTCTAATTTTCCTTGTTAATTCTTCCTTGACCCACTGGCTGTTTGATAGTATGTTTCCTAATGTGTATATATCTATCTGAAGTTCTCCATTTTCTTTCTGTTACTATTTTCTAATTTAATTCCATTGTTATTGAATAAGATATGTTGTCTGTTTTCAATCTTTTCAAATTTACCAAGGCTTGTTTTATAGTTCAGCATATGACTATCCTGGAGAACATTCCATCTGTACTTGAGAAGAGTATATATACTGCTGTTACTGAGTGTTCTGTAGGAAAATGTTGGGTATAGTTAGTTTATAGCGTTACTCAGGTTCGATTTCCTTGTTGATCTTTGGCCTACATATTCTGTCAATTATTGAAAGCGGATTAATGAATTCTCCAACTGTTACTGTTAGATAGTCTATTTCTTCCTTCACTTCTGTGAGTTTTTGCTCCCTGTATTTTGGTGCTCTGTTAGGTACATACGCATTTCCTATCCAGCCACAGCACAGGCCCTGCTGTTTTGTTTTGTTGTTTTGTTGTTTTTGTTTTTTAGATGGGGTCTTGCTCTGTCACCCAGGCTGGAGTCCAGGGTACAATGATAGCTCACTGTAGCCTCGAATTCCTGGGCCCAAGCAATCTTCCTGCCTTAGCCTCCTGAGAAACTGGGAGTAGAGGCACATGCCACCACTCCTGGCTTGTTATTATTATTATTATTGGAGAGAAGGAGGTCTTTCTATGTTGCCAAGGCTGGTCTAGAACTTCTGAACTCTCCCATATTGGCTTCACAAAGTACTGGGATTACAGACATGAGCCCAGCCAGGCTGTACTCTTTACCAAAAAGTATCCAACTCAGTCTCTTGCCTCAGTCTCAGTTTCCTCACCTGTAACATAGAAATCTTAATAGCAATTCCAAAGAAAGGGAATTTTTGACTTAGACTGAGCTGGCTGAATCAACCATTGAAATTCTGGCTTTTGTAAGAAGAAGGTCTTCCAGGACCCCTGTATCCCAAAGTCAATTTGTGTATATTTCTGAAAATATCACAGATGCAGTTGTCCCAACCCTGGGCAAATGAGGTAAGCCAGCTTTCTGATTAGGGTCACCAGATTAGTAAATAAAAATGAAGTTTTTATTTCCAGTCAATGTGAATAATTTCTAGTGGTATATGTATATATACACTGAGATAAAAGAAAAATATTACATGGACATATTTTAAAATTATTTATTGTTCATCTCAAATAAATTATAAGTGTTTAAATTATATAACACAAAAAATTTGTGGACTTAATGTTTTGGATCTCTTTGTTACTCATTTTATAGAATTTGCTAACAAAATTCTTTGCAGTTACAATTTATGTTCCATTTGCATTGTAATATAGCATCTACATAGTGACACATAAAATTAATGTTATTCTTTTGTTTACTCAACATTGATTAATGAGAAAAAATAAACTAGCACACTGGACATCTATTACCATAAAATCTACCACTCTGAGAAAGCTTTTTGAGTTAGATATGTTAAAATAGATAATGCCGTCTTCAATGGCATGACTTGCTTTTCCATTCTTCAGGATTATAACTCTTGATCAACGACTTTCTAAAATGTTTTTCATTAACAAAAGAAAATGATTGTTAAATTTCTTCCCCTTCTTCAACAACAAATACTATGAATTCATTTGTCCCCATGCTGGAATAGTATTTACTAACATTCATTTAAAATAATTGAATTCTTCAAGAGATGAAATTCATTTCAAAACAGTCACACTAAATGCTGTAATAATTATCCTCTTAAAGTCAAAATTTATTTTCCTATTCATAAGCTATGCTGTGCCCAGTAAGAACAATCTTGACACTTAAAGGATGAGTTTTCCTCTGTTTTTTACCCGTTCAACAAGTTTCTGTAAGCAATGGAGTACTTCAATGATACTGTTTATTCATCTTAGATTTACATCATCCTTTTGCTTGAGAGAAAGTGAAAACAATGAACGAGAAATAAGTAGGCTTCACTCAATGATTTATTTAAAAAGTCAACAAGAAAGAACTTTTTTGGCTACCAGAAGTATGATTTCCATGCTTCAAAATACACTGAAGTTTCTCTCAAATGCTTTTGTTGAAGAAAACCAACAGATTTTTGAATTCTAGAGAATTAAAGAATATGAAATGATGACAAAGTTGCAAAAATCCTTCAATCATTCACTTTGAACAGTACAACTACCTCAATGTCAGTAGAAAGAGTTCAGATGTGGTCTGAGCAACATCAAGCAGAATATGGACAAAATAGCTAACACCATTCACAGAATCATGTATGCTTTGCTTTAACTTTGAATAAACATTGTTTTACCAACATTTGTATTTGTATTATCTCCACCAAAGGCAGTATGATTTTTTGCCTTCACGTTTAACTCAATGAGAGTTTTACATGAAATTTGCTTTTGTTTGTGAAGTCTTACTTGGAAGAGATTTTACTTGCTGTAATTTTATAAATCAGCCCTTTACATGAGAAAAATATTGTACAAGTAAAGAAAAAAAATTGTTTTTCTGCATTGTGATTACTTGTAATCATGCTATGTCATAAAAAAGGTAAGGTTTAGATTTTTGATAATCTCTGTAATAGTAAATGAAGCCATTACATTTTTTAATTATTGCAGTAGGCTTCATCTTCGTACTCAAAAATTTGCTTGCAATTTTGGAATCTGAAAATACTTATGGTAGCAGTATGTTCAGTCATTTGAGCTGAAAGCTGATGATGATATATGAGAGGAGCCATTTTAACTTCTGCTGTGATTATTTTATCTTCTTCATTTGAATTTATCTTAATCAAAAATTTGTTATTTTATCACTTCCTTTGGAAGTAGTTGAGGAAATCATAAATCTCTTAAGTGTAGCTGTCAGTATATCTTGGCTTACACTGAATTTTAATTTATGATATTGAATAACAATTTCACGCTGTTCAAAGAGCTATGTAAGGATATTTTCCTTATTCAATACATGTCCATTGTTGAAAAAATTCATTACAAACTTTATACCTGTGTTTTGGCATTTGAATATATAATAACCAGCACCCAACAATGGAAAGGATTGCTAATGTAATCTCTTCTTCAGCATGTCCGTTACTCTCAAGTTCAAATTTGTATTGATTAGTAAACAGAGCTTGAATTGTGGAAAGGATTGAGAACTTGCAAACAAAAAATAAATTAGATATCAAATGCAAGGCAAAATGAACTTCCTGATTGTCTTCAAGGGGGATCTGTACTTGTTAGGCATAATCTTCCTGAATAAAACCAGAGTTGACCTTGTATAAGTTTTGGGAAGCATGGAGTTTGGGAATTGGTAGATTTTCAGAAGTGGGAGGGTTTAGATATTGACATACTTTCACCTATGTTAGTGTAGTCACTGGATTAAAACTGCCGTGGACAGGTTTTCAGGAACACCAGCCTTGGAGTGAGACACTTGATGATTGGTTATTGTCTGGAAGTGTGGACCTATCTCTGAGAGGCTGACTTCCAGAAACAAATTACTGGAGACAGGGTGTCATTGATTGGCTGACTTCGGAGCTGTACCCATCCAAAGTTATCTCTAACAGTATTCATTCATGACTGGGCACTTTGGCTACAGAACAGTTTTTCCCTTTCTAGAATATCAAAAATAAGCATTTTGAATTCTCAGCCTCCCTTCTCACCCCATTCCTACCTATCTAATTTTGGTCTTCCCTTAGCCAAACCTGCAGAAGAGACATTAAGGGGAGTTGTCCAGATCTTTATTTGTGGAGGTATCATTTTCAGCTAGTTTTGCTATATAAGTGGTTTAAGGACCAAATTCTGGGGCAGAAAAGTATCTTTAAGTGCTGAATTCTTATAATTAATTGAAAAACAATTTCTGGTTGCGGGATACTTAAAGTGTCATGACAAAGTTAACACAGGTTGCAAGACAAAGTCGTCCATAGTATATATCCTGAATATACAGAATGCTTGCCAACTGTCAATCTTAACACTGATGGTGGAGAGCAGAAAGGGGCTTTCTGAGGGCTTCTCCACCCCATGTTGATCTCCAAGGCAAGCACACACTAGGCTTCCTTCTCTCCTCAAGCCGCGGTGGGCTGACCTGGCCCACAGGCCTGGGAGCCAAGTGTTTTCTCTATCTATGACTCAAGGGCTTCCACGATGCAAGCATGACATTTAAATTTCAACCCTGATTGTAGACTACGCTCTCTAATATGTTCTCTGGACCTGTGAACTTATATATTCTGCTATGCCAACTCCTTTTTTTCTTTTCTCAACCAAGGTTTTAACTATTTCATTTAAAATTCTTCATAGTCTTTTTTAATTACATTCAACTTCCTTCCTTCTGCTTGCCTCTCTCAATTCCCTTTTCTGGAATCTGCCGATTTGCTGATTTATCAGCTAATCTTCATTTATTTTGTTGAGTCCATTTTTGCTGTTTTTTTTTTTTTTTGACACTGAAAGCACAAAACAGATATGAACTAGACCATGTTTCTAGTTTAAATCTGTTTAGAAATTACTTTCTTTCATGCTATGTTTTTCTCCTTTGGTAATTATTCCTATTTGAAATAATCTTGCCATAAACTTTTGCTGAGTTTTCTTTTTTAATTAAACAAAGTAAGGTTTAAAAAAAATTTTTTTTTCATTCTACTTTCTTTCCTCCATTATCAACTAGATACGTTCTAATTTCCTTTTCTGTGACTCTGAGTCAGTATTCTCAGTGGAGGGAAAAACGAGTTTGGGCTAAACGCAGGTCCTATCTATCTGGAATCCTTCCCATGGCACAGTTTTTTCTCTGTGTTTGTTGAAGTGGCTGCTAAAGGTGCAGCTTTCTATGTCTGGGCTTTATTGTGACCTGCCTCCATTTTAGAGATTTTTGTATGTTTCTGGTACCAGTCCTCTTTCTAATCGAACAGAACCACTTTTCTTCTCTCTCCTTTCTAGGAACTCACACTAAACCTCACTTGGCATCTTAAGTGCAGGTACCAGACTCATTTGGGGGATGCCCACAGCCATCAACTCTGTTTTTCAGGGCTCTTGATTTTTAGCAATAGAACAGTATGCCAGGGGAGTAAGCCTTGTTTTCCGTTGCCTCCCACATCATGAATATAATTCTCCAGCTGGATGGTAACTGCTTATTCTCTGTGACAGTTTCACATTGTTCTCCAATAAGGAAGTTGTTTATTTAGTTTTTGCCTTAGTTATGGCTTCACTTGTCTTTTCCTAGGAAAATGATCTCTTAAGATTTCTCATATGTGAGTGGGAAATGAGAGACACTGAGGAAACTCCTTCTGTCCGTTTAGGAGTTTTGACAATTGAGCTCATTTTTTTTCTTACTCATCTAAATATGTTAGAGCTCAGAGTCAGTTCAGCCTCTGTGTTCTCAGAGTTACCCAATCTAGAAGGTGCTATTTGGCTTTCCATATTTCTGCAAAATTAAATATATGTTTTTTGAAGAAGATATAAGGTGTCTTAAACTTTGTAACTTTATTTTATCTTACTTTTTCCATTTCTTGTGTATATTCTCTCAGTATTTAGTTTAGAATTTTCAAAAGGAAAGACCTCACGTCCCAGAAATGGGTGTAATTACATCCCACTCTGTTGTCAAGGTTAGCAGAGACAACATTCCCTACCTCCTGCCCAAGTGTAAGAGGCATTAATAAATGTATCTGTAATAATTAATTAATGTATTCTGTATTAATAGATGTATCTGGTTAGTTTCTTTATAGAGATTTAGATGGGCATAGACAGACATTTTCTGTAAAGGGTCAGATAGTAGATTTGTTAGACTCTACAGGCCACCACTTCTCTGGTGGAAGACAGCCATAGACAGTAAGTAAACAATGGGACTTGGTCATGTTCCTGTGAATCTTTAATAACAAATATACGTAGTGAGCCAGAATGGACCCATGGTCCCACGGTCCACAGGTTGCTGACTCTTGATTTCAAAAGAAATATTTGCATTATGGCTATTTAATAAATGTGAAAAAACAAATAATGTTTAAACATTAACAGGCCTTAGAAAGCAAATATTAAATTTATTACTTAGTTACTTTTGGATAAATTAGATTGGTACAATGAAAGCAGGGATTATATGTACATGTGATATGGTATATGTGATATGATTGATATATGTGTGTGTATGCGTTTGTGTATATACATTTAAATAGATACTGCAAGTACTGTGCCTGGTATATGCTAGGAACTCAAGTATTGGTTTTACAAATGTAAATAAATGGCACTAACAAGCCATTCTTGTTGCTCACATTACTCGGAATTGACATGACTTTCTTGAGTCCCTTTGACACTTAAAATCTTTCATTCTAATTTACATATATTCATGTGAACTTTAGCTCTACCCCACCCAGTACATTTTCTATCACTGGAGACTGCTATCTTACAGTCTCTATCAGCCTTTCTCTTGAATCCCATTACCTGGTCCTTCGTCTCTTCACTGTCGCTGCACCCCTAAACCTCACTATATATTTGGAGGCAAACATTTTCTTAAACTATTGCCATAAGGATGAAATACATACTTTGTTTGAATTTCAAAGCTTCTTGGACTCCTTGGTAAGCCCTTACACCCTTTAACTTGCATACTTATTGTATATTGTCTGCCACACAGGAAATGTCATCCATTCTTCCCATGCATAAAATGCCAATATTGTGTTTCTGAGGCCCAGAAAATGTTTTTATAGATAGATGATGAAACCTTCAGCTAGTTCTCTCTTTTACATCTATCCTTCCCCTCTTTTATGATGTTCAGTACTCTCTCCATGAGTCACTTGAGTCCAGGGACATTATTTAATCATATAGGCTTCCTATAAGTTTACATTGATGGGGAATAAGTTCCACATGGCTTCTTTCTGATTTGCCCAGCCCTTTGGGGAAAGGTATTTAATGCCTTTACTATCCAATTCCCTTCATGACATAATAATTCATACTATTTAGTTCCTTTCACCAGTAAGAAAGACTCCTCAACTCCAGGCTTTCAGGTGGTACCCTGGCAAGAAGCTCATGGTCATTCACTCCACAAAGCAAACATTCTATTTGCATAGAGCCGCTTGAAGTCCAATGAGATCTGGTCTCTGCAGGATAGACTCCAGTGTTCCCAGTTGAGCCTGGGATCTTCACAACTATGACCAAGTTTGAAGAACATCTGCAGACTCACTTCTGCCTAGGGTGCGAATTAGAGTTGCATTCTATTGGCTCAGATGCATAAAGTTATTACAGGAGTCATCATATTTTTTCCAGAAAATATAAGAGGTCTCTGGTTCTCTGACACTGCACCAAAGGAACTCAATCTGATTGCTCTTGGTTACAATAATAAGTTTTTAGTGGTCATTTCTTAGATTTTGGTACACCCATTACCTGAACAGTGTATACTGTATCCAATGTCCCTCACCTCCTCCCATCCTTTTCCTCAAGTCTCCAAAGTCCATCATATTATTCTTAGGCCTTTGCATCCTTATAGCTTAGCTTCCACTTATAAATGAGAACATACGATGTTTGATTTTCCATTTCTGAGTTAATTCACTTAGAATAATGGTCTCTGATTCCATCCAGGTTGCTGCAAATGCATTATTTCATTCCTTTTTATGGCTCAATAGTATTCCTGTATACTGGTTCAGTAGTATATATATATATATACTGCATATATATATATACCACATATATATAACATATATTTTACATATTGTATATAATATGTTATATATACCATCTAATATTATATAATATCTAATAATATTAGATCTAATATATACTATATTATATATACTAATATAGTACATATAATATATAATACATATAATATATATTATGTTACATATAATATATTATATATCCAGTATATATATAATATATAATACATGATATATGTATTATATATAATATATATGTGGATACACACACACACACACACACATTTTCTTTATCTACTTATTGATTGATAGGCATTTGAGCTGTTTCCATATTTTTGCACTTGTGAGTTATGCTGCCATATACATGTGTGTGCAAGTATCTTTTTAGTATAGTAACTTCTTTTCCTCTGGGTAGATACTTAGGAGTAGGATTGCTGTATCAAATAATAGATCTACTTTTAGTTCTTTAAGGAATCTCCACAGTTTTCCATAGTGGTTGTACTAGTTTCCATTCCCACCAATAGTATAAAACTTGTTCCTTTTTTACCACATCCATCCAAACATGTATTATTTATTGATTTTTTGATTATGGCTATTCTTGGAGGAATAAGGTGGTATTGCATTGTGGTTTTGATTTACATTTCCCTGATCATTAGTGATGTTGAGCATTATTTCCATGTGTTTGTTGGCCATTTCTCTATCTTTATTTGAGAATTGTCTATTCATGTCCTTAGCCCACTTTCTGATGGAATTGTTTGTTTTTTTCTTGTTGATTTGTTTGAGTTCTTCCTAAATTCTAGATATTGGTCTTTTGTCAAATGTATAGATTGAGATTTTCTCCCACACTATGGGTTGTCTGTTTACTCTGCTAATTATTATAATTTTTTTTGCTGTGCAGAAGCTTTGTAGTTCAATTAAGTGCCATCTGTTTATATTTGTTTTTGCTGTGTCTGCTTTTGGGTTCTTGATCATGAAGTTTTTTCCTAAGTCAATGTCTAGAAGGGTTTTGCAATGTTATCTTCTCAAATTTTCATGTTTTCAGATCTTCAACTTTAGTGTTTGATCCATCTTGAGTTGACTTTTGTATAAGGTGAAAGATGAGGATTCATCTTCAACATGTGGCTTCCAATTATCCAGCACCATTTGTTGAACTTGGTGTCCTTTCCCCACTTTACGTTTTTGTTTGCTTTGTCAAAGATCAGTTGTCTGTAAGTATGTGGCTTTATTTCTGAGTTCTCTATTCTGTTCCATTGGTCTATGTGTCTGTTTTTATATCAATATCATGCTGTTTTGGTGATTGTGGCATTATAATATAGTTTGAAGTTGGGTAATGTAATGCCTCTAGAGTTGTTCTTTTTGCTTAGTCTTGCTTTGGCTATGTGGGCTCTTTTTGGTTCCATATGAATTTTAGGATTTTTTTCTAATTCTGTGAAGAACGATGGTGGTATTTTGATGGTAATTGCATTGAATTTTTAGATTGCTTTTGGCAGAATAATCATTTTTACAATGTTGATTCTACTCATCCATGAGCATGGGATGTGTTTCCATTAGTTTGTGTCATCTATGATTTCTTTCAGCAGTGTTTTGTAATTTTCTTTGTAGAGCTCTTTCACCTTCTTGATTAAGTATATTTCTAAGTATTTTTTTTTTGCAGCTATTGTAAAAGGGGTTGGGTTCTTAATTTGATTCTCAGCTTTGTTGCTGCTGGTATATAGCAGAGATACTGATTTGTTTACATTAATTATATATCCTGAAAGTTTTCTGAAATCACTTACCAGTTCTAGAAGCTTTCTGGATGAGTTTTAAGGGTTTTCTATGTATATGATCGTGTAATTAGCAAACAGCAACAGTTCGACTTCCTCTTTACTGATTGAAATGCTCTTTATTTCTTTCTCTTTTGTGATTGCTCTGGCTAGGACTTCCAGTACTATATTGAATAGAAGTGGTGAAAGTGGGCATCCTTGTCATATTCTAGTTCTCAGGGAAAATGCATTCAACTTTTCCTCATTCAGTACAATGCTGGCTGTGGGTTTGTCATAGATGGCTTTTTTTACCTTAATGTATGTCTCTTCTATGTTGATTTGCTGAAGGTTTTAATTATAAAGAGATGCTGGATTTTGTGAATGTTTTTTCTGCATCTATTGAGATGATCATGTGATTTTTGTTTTAAATTTTGTTTATGTGGTATATCACATTTATTGACTTGCATATGTGAAACCATTCCTGTATCCCTGGTATGAAACCCACTTGATCATGGTGGGTTATCTTTTTGATATGCTATTGGATTTGGTTAGCTAGTATTTTGTTGAGAATTTTTGCGTGTATGTTCATCAGGAATATTGGTCTGTAGTTTTCTTTTTCTGGTTATGTCCTTTCCTGGTTTTAGTATTAGTACTATACTGATAGGGTTATACTGGTTATAATACTATATTTAGTATTAGGGTTATACTTTAGTAGAATGATTTAGGAAGGGTTCTCTTTCTCTCTGTCTTTTGGAAGAGTTAGTGTCAATAGGATTGGCACCTACTCTTTGGATGTCTGATAGAATTCGGCTGTGAATCCATCTGATCCTGGACTTTTTCTGTTGTGGTTGGCAACTTTTTAATCACCATTTCAATCTCTCTGCTTGTTATTAGTCTGTTCGAAGTTGCTATTTCTTCTTGGTTTAATCTAGAAGGGTTGTATATTTCCAGGAATTCATTCATCTCCTTTAGGTTTTCTAGTTTATACTTGTAAAGGTGTTCATAGTAGCTTCGAATCACTTTCTGTATTTCTGTGATATCGATTGTAATATCTCACGTTTTATTACTAATAGAGCTTATTTAGATCTTCTCTCTTCTTTTCTTGGTTAATCTCACTAATGGTCTACAATTTTATTTATTTTTTCAAAGAACCAGCTTTTTGTTTCATTTATCTTTTGTATTTTTGTTGTTGTTGTTGTCATTTCAATTTCATTTAGTTCTGCTCCAAGCTTGGTTATTTCTTTAGTCTGCTGGGTCTGAGTTTGGTTTGTTCTTGTTTCTTTAGCTCTTTGAGTTGTGACCTTGGATTGTCTCTTTGTGCTCTTTCAGACTTTCTGATGTAGGCATTTAATGCTATGAACTTTCCTCTTAGCACCACCTTTGCTGTATCCCAGAGATTTTGATAGGATATGTCACTATTATCATTCAGTTCAGTTTGAATAATTTTTTAATTTTCATCTTGATTTCATTGTTGACCCAATGATCATTCAGGAGGAGGTTGATTTTCATGTATTTGCATGGTTTTGAAGGTTCTTTTTGGAGTTGACTTTCAATTTTATTCCACTGCAATCTGAGAGAATACTTGTTATAATTTTGATTTTCTTATTGAGACTTGTTTTGTGGCCTATCATGTGGTTTATCTTGGAGAATGTTCCATGTGCTGATGAATAGAATGTATATTCTGCAGTTGTTGGGTAGAATGTTCTGTAAATATCTATTAAGTCCATTTGTTGTAGGGTATAGTTTAAGTCCATTTTTTCTTTGTTGACTTTCTGTTTTGGTGACCTACATTTTATTATTATTATTATTATTATTATTGAAAGAAAGTCTCATTCTGTCACCCAGGCTGGAGAGCAGTGGCACAATCTCAGCTCACTGCAACCTTCACCCCTCAGGTTCAAACAATTCTCCTGCCTCAGCCTCCAGAGTAGCTAGGATTACAAGTGTATGCCACCACACCAGGCTAATTTTTGTATTTTTAGTAGAGACAGGGTTTCCCCATTTTGGCCAGCCTGGTCTCGAACTCCTGACATCAGGTGATCCACTCACCTTGGCCTCCTGTAGTGCTGGGATTACAGGCATGAGCCACTGTGCCTGGCCTATCTCATTTCTTAGATCTAGTAGTAATTATTTGTTTGCATTTGGGAGCTCCCATATTAGATGCATATAGATTTAGGATTGTGATATTTTCCTGTTGGACTAGACCTTTTGTCATTATATAATGTCCTTCTTTGTTTTTGAAAACTGCTCTTGCTTTAAAGTGTGTTTCATCTGATATAAAAATAGCTATTCCTGTTCACTTTTGGTGTCCATTTGCATGCAATATCTTTTTCCACCTCTTTACTTAAGTTTATGTGAGTCATTACGAGTTAGGTGAGTCTCTTGAAGAAAACAGATACTTGGTTGATGAATTCCTATTCATTCTGCCATTCTGTATCTTTTAAGTGGAGCATTAAGGCCATTTACATTCAATGTTAGTATTGAGATGTGAAGTATTCACCTATTCTTCATTCTGTTTGTTACCTGAATAGGTTGTTTTTCATTGTGCTGATGTTTTATAGGTCCTGTGAGATTTTTACTTTAAGTAGATTTTATTTTGGTGTATTTTGAGGATTTGTTACAGGATTTAACATTCCTTTTAGCAGTTCTTATAGTGCTGGCTTGGTAGTGGCAAATTTGTTCAGCATTTGTTTACCTGGAAAAGACTATATCTTTTTTAAATTTATGAAATTTAGTTTTGCTGAATACAAAATTCTTGGCTGATAATTGTTTTGTTTAAAAAGGATAGAGATAGATTTCCAATCCCTTCTTTTATTATTGACAATTAATATTAATAATTCTATTATTAATTATATTAATTATTAATTAATATTATCAATATTAATATAAATAATATAATTATTAATATTATATTTTATTATTATATACATTATATTAATTATTAATAATATAATAATAATGTTAATATTATTAATAACTGTTAATAATAATAAAAGATTTTCATTTATAGGTTACCTGATGCTTTTACCTCACAGCTTTTAAGATTCTTTTCTGCATCCTGACTTAGATAATCTCCTGACTATGTGCTGAGGTGATGATCTTTTCATGATTAATTTCCCAGGTATTCTTTGAACTTCTTGTATTTGGATGTTTAGATCTCTAGCAAAGCCAGGGAAGTTTCCCTCAAATATACATTTTAAACTTTTAGATTTATCTTCTTTCTTGGTGAAGATATTATTCTTAGGTTTGGTAGTTTAACTTAATCCCAAACTTCTTGGAGGCTCCTTTCACTTTTTAAAATTCTTTTTTCTTTATCTTTGTTGGATTAGCATAATTCAAAAGCTTTGTCTTTGAGTTCTGAAAAATTCCTTCTTCTAATTGTTTGATTCTATTGTTGAGACTTTCCAGTGCATTTTGTAATTCCCTAAGTGTGTCCTTCATTTCCAGAAGTTGTGATTGTTTTTTATTTATGCTATTTCACAAGAGATTTTCCCATGCATATTCTACATCTTTTTTTTCTTTAAATTGGACTTCTCTGGTGGACACCTTCTTTATTGGCTTAATACTTGACCTTCTAACTTCTTTTTCTTGCTATTGAGAGATGTCGTCTTGGTTTGGATCCATTGCGTTAACTAGTGTGAACTTTTGTGGGTGTTAAAGATCCTTGTTTTGTCACTACCAGATTTTTTTTTGTTGTTCTTTCTCATTTAGGTATAGTCTTATGTCAGAGGGAAGACCTGAGGCTCAAAGCTTCTGTTCAGGTTCTTTTGTCCCACCGGGTGCTTTCTTGATGTGGTATGCTCCCCTTTCCCTTAGGGATGGGGCTTCTTGAGAGCAGAACTGCAGTGATTGTTATTTCTCTTCTGAATCTAGCCACCCAGTGGAGCTACTGGGCTCTGAGCTGGTACTAGGCAGTGTCTGCAAAGAGCCCTGTGATGTGATCCATCTTCGGGTCTCTCAGTTGTGGATAAAAGCACCTGCTCTGGAGAAGGTAGCAGGGGAGTGAAGTAGACTCTGTGAGGGTCCTTGGTTGTATTTTTGTTAAGTGCACTGGTTTTATGTTGGTTGGCCTTCACGCAGGAGGTGGCACTTTCAAGATAGTATCAGTTGTGGTAGTATAGGGAGGAGCAAGTGGTGGGTGGGGCCATAGAGCTCCGAAGAGATTATGTCCTTTGCCTTCAGCTACCAGGGTGGGTAGAGAAAGACCATTAGGTGTGGGCAGGGTTAGGCATGTCTGAGCTCAGACTTTTCTTGGGTGGGGTTCTCTGAGGCTGTTGTGGGAGATGGTAGTATGATACCCAGGCCAATGGAGTTATGTTCCTGGGAGGATTATGGCTGCATCTGCTCTGTCACACAGGTCACCAGGGAAGTGGAGGAGAGTTGGCAGCCACAGGTCTTGCCCAGCTCCTATGCAGCTCAGAGCCTCAGAGGCTGGTCTCACTCCCACAGTGCCTCTCAACAGCACTGGAGTTTTTCTCTTTTTTTTTTTTTTCCAGGGGGCCAGTGAGCAGGGCTGAGAACTTGCCCCAGGCTACAAGCCTCCCAGCTGAGAAAGCAAGCAGACTCACAGTTCCTCAGCTGTCCCAAGGAGCCTGCAGCGGCAATCCACCTCCTTCATAGGGTCTGTGGATTCTCTTGGCTTTCCTGGTATGTTCCTGTGATAGCTCTTGGAGCCAACGTTTACAGTATGGGTCTCCACACGCTACTCTGTCTGTCCAAGTGGGAGCTAGCTACAAGTTAGTCCTGCCTCATAGCCACCATTTTCTCTCTTATCCCTTTGAGTTTCTGAATCAAAACATGGATCAAGCTTTAGGGAAGCCGCTTTACACCCAGCACAGTTTATTTACCTGGCTGGATATGTCAGGCATATGTATTTGGAAGTCAAGGCTGGCCCTTTGAAGGGATGCACAGGCTCCTCCAAGGGCACATGGTGACTCCATAAAGACAGCATCTTGTTCACTCAGGGGAGCACTGACTGCTTATGAGTCCATGCTCAGGCTCTTCCTTCCCTATACAGACATCCGTGGTAAGGTTTGGATCTACCTGGGCACTCTAGCACATGTCCCCATTGCAGTCCAGACAGGCTCCCAAATGTTATATTTGAGGGTGTTTCTCAAGCTTCTTTGGAAGACACACTGTTTCCTGTTAGGGTCTTAGAGGTCTAAAGCATCAATGATTGTTTGCCAGCCTTCTGACTGGTAGTACCACTCAGTGTCAGACCTCTGCTGCACAGCACTTGGCTGTGGTTCCTCCCGATGGGTCTAGGAAGTGGCTTCAAACAATGTGTGTTAGAATTCCCCGAAGATCCTTTTAACAATGCCAATATGTGAAATCCATCTCCAGAGTGTCTGAATCCGTCTGTGGGGGTAGGGTCTGGGAATCTGTAATTTAACAATTTCTCAGCTGATTCTGAATGAGATGATACTGAGATCATATATTTAGAAATGCTGAACAGTGGAATAGACTGAGATCCAGAGGCCCAAAGGAATAAAAGACTGTGCCTCTGGTGATGGAGAGGCAGGCAGAGGTAGACGTGTTTCTGGATCATTACTGACTGGGTAAATCCCATCTAGCACCCTTCTGGAATCTTTTGAAGGAAGTAAAATTAAGACAAGATTTGAACAGTTTATTTCCTCCCCATTCCAGGTCTGAAAGAATAGCTGCACTCAGCCCCAGTAGGTTAGGGTGACTAACCCTGGGAGCATTGGTCCTGCACAAAGAAGAGGTTCAGGAAGCTAAGAATGAGTTATCCCTTCCAGTTCCAAGGTATGGTTTCTTGGAGGTAGTTGGGACTTCAGAGAGTAGAAGTGAGTACTTTAGAACTCAGAAGAGAAGGAGCACAGGACTAGGCTGGGCTCCAGATGAACTTAGAGAGCTTGTCTTAGAACATCGTAAGGATGATTTCCTTTGGTTTGGAAATGTCGGATATTTTTTCTCAATAACAATCACCCACCTTATTTGTCTTGACGGCTCTATTGATTGGCAAGTCTTTCTGTATATGGGTTATAGATTTAGTTGCCTGAACAAAATATAGAAAGCCACGGTCTGATATAAGCAGGGTATCTGAAGACTATTTTTATCCTTGCAGTGGTGGGTAAACAGGCATTTGATTCAAGACCTTGGCCAGAAATAGCATGCTGCTACATATCCAGATTGCTCAATAAACTGCAGAGGGATGGAGGAAAGGGGAAACAGCTAAAATCTAAAGCTTGAGCCCCTTTATGGGAGTTAGATGAGAAAAAGGGGACTAGACCCAGTGGAAGTGCTTGGAGGATGCCTTGTTGGCAAGTGAAGCCTACCGTTTGAAAACAGCTCATGTTGAGTATTACAAAGTCTTATTTCAGGAGAATGGAGTGTATTGGGAAAGAGACCAAACACAGAGATATGCCTTGAATAACAGCCAGGGAATTGGTGCGCAGGAAGTTGCTAACGCTTATATGCAATGTATACTGCTGGGGCCCAGTGGGGGATGGCAGGCTTCATCTGTGCAGGGCAGGGCACTATGTAGGCATGGTTGTCCAGGCGAGGCTGGGGGAGTGATGTGAAAGGGCAGGAGGCTGAGTCCTGCTCTTGAGTTAGGCTTCATTCTGCAGCCTGGGCAGAAAGATGAAATGATACAAGTGCAATCCTGGGAATCAGACAAAGCACTCGCTCAAGTTATGCCCATCGATTTTATAATTGAATCAATTTCTCTAATACACATTGCCATTTAACTCTCTGTACCCACCACCCCCTTCAGCTTTAACCGTTCTACCTTCTGCTTGCTCATAACTATCTTCCCTAGAGTGTTCAAAAGATCCCCTAGAATCTACACTTTGTGTCTTGTTAATCATCTTAAAGTTCATAGCTGCTGAAAACAAAATCTTCCATGATGTACAGCCTTATTTAATTTCACTTTCAGCCTCTGTCATGTTGTAGTTCACTAGCTTACTATAAATCTCCTGAAAATTGCTTGTAATTTTTTACCAGCTACTGCTCCCCATGCATTTGATGCTGACTTGTGGGAGCTTACCTCTTCACTCACAGTTTTTAGATGACAGCACATTAAACAGAGTCAATTTAGAGTTCACCTTTTCCCTCCTTTGCTTCCCTAATGAATAGAAGAGTCATATTTATATGTCTAGAGAGATAACCTGGGATTTGGAATTCTGATGTCCAGAGCTGAGAGCTAAAACATTAACAAACCCATGTGTACATGTTCAGCTCTTATAGCAGAACTCGTAGGACAGTTTCTTTCCTGAGAGACTTGAAGGTTATCTTTTGAGAAGCCAACTGAGAGAAATTATGTTTGGATGATGGCAAGCCTTTTTATTTCTCCCACTGGAGCTTGGTAGCCCGTAATTGCAATCTTTCATTGAGAAATCCAACCTGTGGTTTAACATGGGCTGGTTCATAACCTGCGTAGGTTAGATGTAGGGTCTAAAATGAAATGTTTGTTTGTATATGACTCATGATTTTATTCAATTCAGTAGTTTTACTGAATATCTGCATTATGCAATGATTTTTTTAGGTAAGATAAATTCAAATATTAAAAGAAAATGTGTTTGGGGTATGGAATGTTTATTGTGGACCTCTAACCACCAGGTACTATGCTATATGCCAGTTACAAATGTGACATTTTTCAATGATGAACCTTAAAGGTACTGTATTTTTGCAAGAAATGTTTTCGTTAAAGTTAAAAAATGTATACAAGTCAATATGGACATCTCAGTGGCAGATAATCTATGACTCAGGATTTTCATAACATAGAAAAGTATTTTACTTCTGCACCAGGCTGTATCTGTATATCTATATCTATATTTTTATCCACCTGTCTGTCCACACATATCTGTATCAATGTTCTTAGGAGTAATAAAAACAAAGCACAACACAAATGTGTGCATCAGCAGTAAAAAATGTATATATACGCATATAAAAATTATGTTCTGCTTATTCAATTATATTTTTTACAACAGTGAAAATGAATGAACCAAAGAGACATGAACCAATATGGATGAATCTCAAAACATTGTATCAAGTGAAAAAAATACTCTCAGTTAGATAAGATGCATAGAATGATTTCATTTATGAGAATACTTAAGGAAAAATAAACGATGTAATATTTAGAATACTTTCATATATGATAAAACTATGTAAATACAGAACTGATCAGTTAGCAGAAATTTGGGAAGTATCTGCCTTGGTGGAAGAGGGTAAAGGATGCAGCTGGAAAGAGATAGATATTAAGTTTCCAAAGTATTGACATGTTCTAGTAAGTTCAGCTAAGGGGAAATAAAATATTTTATTATCGTGATTAAAGAATATGCCTTTTTTGTAGGATGGTATTTTTGCAACTGAAAACATTTAAAAGCAGGCAGAACTGTGATTTTTGCTTGTCTCTTTCGGACTTGGACTCAAAACCTTATAACAAGCTGATAGTTGTGGAGGTAAGGCTGCGGGTGGGGAGAAAGCCAGAGCTATCATGGAAACTTAGAGCCAGGAGGTGATATTATTCCCCTTTCAGCCTTTGCTGTCTGTGTGATCTTTTCCAGGTCTCTTAATCTTTGGGCCTCAGTCCTTTTACTATAAATTAATTCTTGTTTCTCCTCTTCTCAGAGAACCTGAGTCCTGGCAATAATTTTTAGTACCCTGCAATGAATGATAATATAACCTCTAAAGTCTAGTTTTAAAAATGTGTACATTTTTCTAGAAATGTATTCACTAATCTGCTGATTTTTAAAAGCTCCATTCTGATTGAGTCCATCGACATTTTCTGAAACAATTTAGAAACTGGTGACAATTGCATCTAGATTGAAGCACATGCATCTGTCTTCAGAATTCTCTTTCTTCTCTATTTGATGACCAACATCCTTATCAACTTTCCTCATTAACTGAAAACTTTAATGTTTTGCTTACAATGTTTCTGACTATCCCAACTTGTGCCTTGACTGTCAGTGGCTACATGGTCTGAAAAGATGAAATATCTAACAGTTTAATTAAGTCTCTTTGAACCTTAGCTTCCTCAACTCCATCAAAATCTCTCATTGCATGTCAGCTTTTTTTTTTTTAAGAGCCTTATCCTGAGGTTTACATTTCTATTTTTAAATCTAATTTGCTCAAATACTCTTCGCTTTAGCCTCATGGAAACTTCCAAGCAATGACTCCACGATTTTCTCACAACTTGTTAAAATCCTCTGGCTTTATTTTGCTGCTGCTTGTTTACCTGGATTTTATGGCCTATTATTATAATACACTCTGGGAAGTATCTTCCATGACCTTGCCTTCTTCCACCACTTCATATGTCTGGAAAAAGCTACAGTATCCATTCTTATATGGGGATGTGTTCTCGGCAGAGATAACGATGTCCTTGAATGGAAGGTTCAAACTACACAAGCCCTTGATTACACATGGAACCCTCAGCCTGGCCCATACCCTAACTACCATAAAACCCCACTGGTTTTCTTTGTTCCCTCAAGCCATTTTTGGATCAGATTGGAAGACCTGTCCTGCTCTCACCAGGCGTCTTCATTATGTAAATGACAAGTCTTCTCATACCTTCTTGATTTGCATATGTTGTCATCAGTCTCAACATCCAAACCAAATTTTGAATGGGCCCCATCTGTGGTCACAAAGTGGACACAGCAAACAGGCTCAGATGGACCTCTGAGGCAGAAGCCACAGGATTTGGTATCTTGTGGGCAATAAAGAGGGTATTAGATTTTTTTTTTGACGATGGCAGAATTGTAAAATTTTTGCTTTGATTGTTTAAAAGAAATTGCCTGTGGAGATATAAACATGGACACAGCAGTGCAATTATGAAACAACTGGCACTAATTCAGTTGAGAGATGGTAGTGGCTTGGCTTAAAACAGGAGCTGTATAGGACATTGTATACTTTGAAAGTTTGAGCCAAGGGGATTAACTGAACACTGCCACGGCAGGGGACACTAAAAGGAACAGACCTCAGGCTAGGATGAGGATAATCAAGAGTTTTCTTTTGCAAATTTAATTTGAGTTGCCGCTAGACATCCAGATAGAAATGCAGATTATGCAGTAGGATACAGAAGTATGGAGCTCAGGGTTGGTGAGAAACTTAGATCATGGGCTAAAACTGACAGAAAATTACTTATAAAGGACATAACCTCTATTTAAAGGTAATTTACACATGAAATTGAGGCCTAATATATGTTAATAACATGCATTAAATTCTTTTTTTCTTCCAGCTTTATTGAAGTGTAATTGACAAAAATTTGTATAATTTTAAGAGGTACAATGTAATGTTTTGATGTACATATACATTGTAAAATAATTACCACAATCAAGCTAAGTAACATATGCATTACCTACTTACTATTTTATCTTTGTGGTGAGAACAGTTGAGATCTACTGTCTTAGTAAATTTCAAGTATGCAGTAGAGAATTTTAATTACAGACACCATGCTATTCATTAAATTTCCAGAACTTATTCATCCTGTATAACTGAAACTTTGTGCCCTTTGTCCAACAATTAAATTTTTTGTGACTTGATTCTCTGAAACAATGACATTATTGTAAAAGTCTGTACTTGCAAAAATTTGAGGTTAAGTTAAAAAGTCTTGGAGACTTTCCCTGATACTAATTATGGCTGGCTCTATTGACATTCTCAGTTATCTTTTGTAAATTTGGCTTTTATAAATATCTATATTTAAAGGCTTTAAAATTAGCTCAATGCTAATCCACCTATATTAAAAGATAAACAGTTGTTCTAGAGCCCGTGAAAATAAAGAATTATTTAAGAGCTATTTGGAAAAGAAAGACTCAAATCTTCTACTTGATACTGTTTTGCCTTTCATTGATATTGTCAGTTACTTGTAAAAAAATTCTGTGTAAATTATTAGGTGTTCTGTGTTTTATGGTCCCTAACATGTCTCCCAAAGATTAAAGTGTTTTCTTCTGTTTTACAGATTAGTAATGCTGTATTCCAATATTAATAGGAAATATTGTCTACCCCTATATAATGACAACATAACTAAAAGGAATTTTGGCCAAAAGTAAAAAGAAAGTAATACCAGCTTCTCTGAAGAGTATACACTGGCTGATTCTGTAGCTCAAGCAATGGTCTTTCGCTTTTTGTTTTCTTATTTGAAGCATAGTTTGTTTTTTAATTAAAAAAAAGCACACGTGTGTGTGTGTGTGTGTGTGTGTGTGTGTGTGTGTGTGTACAGGCTGTACCTGTCTATGCTTTGTCTTCCTGACAAGAAAATAAGCAAGATCAATATCAAATATGAGAACAAACATTGTGGGAATTTTTTATACTAAAGCACTTTGATGAGCACTGGTTAAAAGAGCAGTAGCTCTTCTTCCTATTCCTATTCACAAGGTCTCCATCTTGGGTGAATGAAGGATGGATGATCCTTAAAAATGGAATACATTGGTTTGTTTCAAATTTTACGTAAATTTGTTAGGACTATCCACTAATATGCCTTGTGCCTTATTTGTCAGACTCACAACATAGTGAAACCTGCTCAGACAACTATTGCAATGTGATCAATTTCTTGGGTACTCTTCAAAACCTACCAAAAGATTTCATTGATATTCCAAGCTATATGGAGATGAATGTGGTAGACTGACTATATGTCTATTTTCTGGATTTCCGTGTTGATTATATTCTATCGACAAGGAAAATGTTAAATGTTCTAACTCCTTATTGGAGATGCTTGTATGCATTACAATCAAAGAAAAAAAAATTAGATCAGGCAGAAAGGAAAACTCATACATTTTAATGTAAATTAATTATGGCATTGTCCTCATTACCCTCAAAAGTGCAAGCAACTGAAAAAAGAAATAGAACTTTAAGGAAAGGGACAAATATCTATGACTAACAGAATAAGATTGTTCAGAAGTCTTATCTTTTGCCATTAAAAAAAATATTCTAACTACAGTTGACCCTAGAGCAACATTTTTTATTTGTTTGTTTGGCAAGGGTATGGACTGCATTTTGTTACTCTCTGCATCTCCACATTTGATACAGTTCCTGGCATATAGTAGGTGCTCAGTAAATGTTCACAGAAGCAGTGCAAGACGCACACACATCTTGAGCACTGCAACCTCTGCTTCCAGGGTTCAAGAAGTTCTCCCTGCCTCAGCCTCCCGAGTATATCTCTCTTTTCTGATATTTATTTTTTATCTATAGTTGGGCTTTTATTGTGTTTTTTTTTCTTTTGATTTTTATTTTAGGGTCAGGTTACATGTGCAGGTTTGTTATACAAGTCAGTTTGGGTCACAATGTTTTGACGTACAGATTATTTCATAACCCAATTTAGCTCCTAAGTGAGAATACGTGGTATTTGGTTTTCTGTTCCTGAATTAGTTTGCTAAGGATAATGGTCTCCAGCTCCACCCATGTTGCTGCATAGGATATGATCTTATTCCTTTTTATAGCTGCATAGTACTCAATGGTGTAGATGTACCACATTTTCTTTATCCAGTCTACTGTTAATGGGCATTTAGGTTGATTCCAAGTCTTTGCTATGAACAACATGGGTTTGAACCAGGAGTCTCTACCAGGTGGATTTTCTTTAGCCTTTGTCATTCCTGAGGCAGCAAGGCCAACTCTTCCTCTTTCCTTGTCCTCCACCTACTCAGAGTGAAGATGATGAGGATGAAGACCTTTATAATGATTCACTTCTCTGTAATGAATAATACATATATTCTCTCTTATGACTTTCTTAATAACATTTTCTTTTTTCTAGCTTACTTTATTATAAGAATACAGTATATAACACATATAACGTACAAAATACCTGTAAATTGACAGTTTATATTATTGGTAAGGCTTTGGTCAACAGTAGGCTATTAGTAGTTATGATTTTGGGTGGTCAAATGTTATATATGGATTCTTGACTGCACAAGGGCATTCATACTCTTCACCCTGCAGTGTTCAAAGGTCATCTGTAATTGGATGTAGCCCACAATTATAATTATGTTTGATCAAAATCCTGAATGTGAAACTGCCAAACAAATAATAACACTGAATTATAAATGTCTTAAAATCATAACCTTGTATAGGTTTGGGGACTCAAATTTTGCATCAGTAGAAAACGATAGTATTTGGTAGACCAGATGACACTTTGACAACATAATCTTTCAAAATTTAGCTGATTTCTGGTCAATTTATTTACAGTCAATTGTACATGTTAGTAATCAGAGCTAAAGGTCTCACATTTGGACATAATTCTTAGGCCTAAAGACTCATTTAAAATAAAATTATTGCCTTCTATGAATTGCTTATTCTTTTCTAAATTTCATGATGAAGGTATATGAAATAGGTTGAGTCAGAATGCTTTCTTCTTTTCTTCTTGTTTTCTTTTTTTTTTTTAGAGATAGAGTCTTGCTCTGTCACCCAGGCTGGAATGCAGTGGTGTGATTTTGTCTCCCTGAAACCTCCACGTCTTGGATTCAGACAAATTTTGTGCCTCAGCCTCCTAAGTAGCTTGGATTACAGGCCTGCACCACCACACCTGGCTAACTTTTATAATTTTAGTAGAGATGGAATTTCACCATTTGCCAAGACTGGTCTTGAACTCCTGGCCTCAAGTGAATCGCCTGCCTCAGCCTTCCAAAGTGCTGGGATTGCAGGTGTGAGGCACTGCACCCATCCAGTAGACTGTCTTCTGAATCTGATCTTTATCACTGGATTGCCTTTCATTTCTGAAAAAGAATATCAATGAGAAATATTAGAAAAGGGATTGGTACTACAATTTTATCTCCTTCTAAGATTCTCTCTTCAGAGTTGGTAAACATATGCATCAGCACACACTAGATATTCTCTGCTTATGCCTGTTGTCCTGAATAATTATTGATAGTATTTCCTTTCACTCACAAATATAAACTGGTTTAGATGATAAATTATATGATCACTCCATTTCTAAATTGCATTTTATAGCTAATTCAGTTTCAGACTTTGCCTGAGTTTATTTCTTTCTTGTAAGAGCATTCCTAAAGTGACTAGGAACCTTGATATACTGACATTGTTACTTTTACCAACTACTTCCTCTAGAGTTTAGATTAACAGGCTTGGTACCTGAACTGCTTGTCTTTTTCTTTATGCAATAGGATGCCAAGGGTTACTGGATTTTCACCTTGCAATATGTGCCCAATCACTAAGCCAATGCTAAACATTTTATATATCACTTGGGAAACGCCCAACTCTCGTCTAAATTCCTGTATTATTAAGGATAGGCTTATCTGGCAAATCGATGTAAAAAGATAATCTATTGAAGCTCTGCTCCTGACATAGCTGAGTAAGCTCCTAAAGACCAACTCTCTTATTATCTGGATGAAATACAAAAACATAAAGGAATCATATTAAATAACCAACAACTCCCTGGAGGCACTTGAAAGTGAATAAAAACAGCAAGATTCTGGAGGGGAGTCGACACTTGAAAGGAGAGAACTCTACACGATGATTTCCCCATTTTTACAGCTTTTAACCCGAAGGCTGTCCATGGTTGGTACAGCATGGGGTAGCTGAAACTTCAGTAGTTTTTCCAGAGGGCAGAAGTGAGAGCACTGCAGCAGATGAAAAGTGAAGAAAAGGGGAAAGTAGAGATGGAAATAGAGTTAGAGATACACATGCACATACACACAGATACACACAAATACACACACACAGAGAAAGAGAGAGAGAGAGAGAGAGAGAGAGAGAAAGCAAGCCCACGTTCTACATTTACTCTGCCTAAATCCCTAAATCTCTGGCTGACTCCTGAACCATGGTTGTTAGGCCAGATTGCAAGGAGCTCAATTAAGGATAAAAGAACTGAATGAGAGTTGAGCTGATGTTAAGGAGATATTTACAGTTTGGGTCTATATAAATTAATTGACTGCTAAAATGAACAAACAAACCAAAACATTATTTTTTGAGTAATTTACCAGAATCCAGAGTCTCTACAACATAAAATTCCCAGTGTCTAAGATATGACCATAATAGCTAAGAAGCAGTAAAATGTAAAACATTCTTGAGACAGAATAAAAAAAAGTTCAACAGGTTCCAACTGTGAGATGACCCAGATGGAGTCAGCAGAAAAGGATTTTAAAGTGGCTGTTAAGCTATGCTCAGTAATGTAAAAGAAACATCCATTGAGTCAAAGAAAATGCAAACTATCTGAAAAGAACAAGATGTGATTTCTAAAACTGAGAAATGTAATTCCTGAATTAAACAATTCATTGGGTGGGCTTAACAGTAGAATGAAAGTGGCAGAAGAATTAGTCTGTAAATATAAAGACAGATTACTTAAAATTATCTACTCTGAAGAATAGAGAACAAAAATGACCGAACAAACATAACTCCTATGAACATTAAACTTTTAAAATCACTGACCTAATTCAGCTTACTTTTCCCTTTCAAAAAAGTATATACTTTAGAGTAATTTAATTTTTACATTTTTATCTTTCAAATGTTAATTAATTCTCTCTTTTATATGCAACATTTTATTATGTGGGCCTTAGCAAGTGGATGGCCAAAAAGGTGGAGAGAAATCAGCACACAGATAGCATAAGCAATACACGTTAAAAAATTTGCAGGACTTGGGGAAGGTACTCTAATGTCTTAAATGAGTTGATATCTAAAAAGGCGGTCCTCTTTGAGGCATTGACTAGGCATGCTCTATGAATTGATGCAGAAAATGTCAGGTAGAAATGGGGTAGGTGGTGATTACGTAGAGAAGGTCACAGGAAAGACCCTTATCAAACATTTTTATTCCAAGAAAGACTTGTAATGCAAGTGAAAGGTCTTGAGTCTTTTTAAAAAATTGGGTAAATTAGATGAAATTAAGGAGTCTGGTAGCCAGCCATCTGATGTTCCCTTGATCTTAGTCTTATTGGTTCTTTCCACTAATGAAGTCTTCTCATGTTCACTTACATAAAATTCTTTTCAAAGGGGAACTCAAATTTTAACACACATACATGTGCATGCACACACACACATACACAACACTGATTAAAATGGATGCAGTCACTGACTTCAGATATAAAAGTACTATTAATGCATAACCAGGTCAATAATCATAACCTCGACTTCCCAAAATGTGAGGCTGAACTTGTATTTCAGAGTTGCGGACAATCAATGCCCTGCTTTGATTCTTGCACTCTCTTTCATTAATTCTGGGCAAACACGTGGCCCTTTCTAATTAGCTTGTCTTTAATGGAGGCAGTAACTGAATGTCAACACCAGGGTAGGTCACTAAATGCCATTTCTGTTGTTAAAAACCAAGGAAACAGCCAGGGGAGCACACCAAACGCAGCAAGAAACAAGCAATGGTGAGAGCGTGGGTGAGGACGGAGGTGCTACTAATGAATGATAATGAAATGAGAGGCCAAAGTCTATCATAAACTCTGAAGTTAATAATAATCTTATTTTCCATTTAATGGACTAGGAGTAGTCCTCAGAGGAAAGGTAAGACTGTGATGTTACAAGCAAAATGATATAGGCTAGAAGGAGATTAAGGGAAGGGTTTTTGGTAATAGTATAAATTAAGAGTGAACACAGTAGAAGGCAAAAATTATCCTCAAGATATTTTAGCCTGGTACTTTCTTCTTTTCAAGCCATAGACAAAAGTGTTTCAATTTTTATCGAGCGAATTTTGCTGCATGCTCTTTGAGTACTTTGAGTTGGATTTTGGGGTGCAATTTGTTTTCATGTATTTGATTAATTTTGTTTCTCACAATATTTCTGTCCAGGCCTGTGGTCATATTTACATTTTAAATATAAAAAAGCTAGGATACAAATATTAAGGAAGAAATGTCTGCAAAGTAAATTACTCCTTACAGAAATTACCTTTTGTGTATGTGGTGGTTCCTGATTATTTACTAAAGTTTTGTTGTTGTGTATATCTTATTACTCCCAATAGATTAGAGAATCTTTTAATTGAAAAAATATTCCCAGTATTTCTTACAGAATATTTCTAACAGTGTCCTGTACATAGTAGATTCTCAGTTGTATGAGAAAAACCAACTACTTTTTTCTATACACACTCTGACAAGATGTGTGGATTTTTTCACACACTTATCAATTCTTCAATACCAGCTGGATGTACTATATTTCAATACCATTCTGACACTAACTGGACTTACTGCAGACCCTACAGGTTAAAGGCTCAGTACCATAAGACTGCCCCCAACTTCAGATACCAATCATAAGTCCCCAGGTTACTCACAACTCTGTCCAACTTGTCCACAAATTGAAAGTCCCCCAAGCCTCCTCCTCAGGTTTGATCCTTTGGTGGATTTGCTTGCAGAACTTAGAAAAACACTTGCTTATGTTTACTGATTTATTATAAAGGATACTACAGAGAATACAGGCGAACAGCCAGATGAAGAGTTATACAGGAAGAAGTCTGGAAGAGTCCCAAGTTTAGGAGCTTCTGTGTCTGTGGAGTTAGGATGCACCACGTTCCTGGTACGTGGATGTGTTTACCAACGCAGAAGCTCTGTGAACTCCATTCTCTAGGGATTTTAATGGAAACATCATCAGATAGACATGATTGATTATTAACTCAATCTGCAGTTCCCCTCCTCTCCCCAGAGGATGAAGGTGTTGGATAAAAGTTCCAAGCTTCTAATTATGGCTTGGCCTTTCTGGCCACTGACATCTATCCTGAAGCTATCTAGGAGCCCACCAAGTGTCAACTCATTTGAATAAAAGAGATTCCTATCACCCAGGAAATTATAAGGGATTTAGGAGCCCTGTGTCAGGAATTGGGAAAGAAGACCAGATATATGCTTCTTATTGTATCACAATATAACATTAGTAAATGTGTTTGAAATTTATATACTTTTCAATATTCATTTTAATTATGAAAGATTATTTTAGAGTCTGCCACAGCAATAATTCTCTCATGGAGTATTAAATCTTTAAATTTTAACATTAGCGCTAGAGATTATAAATGATTTCTTATAAAGTATATTTATAGACTGATATTATTATATTATCATGCTAATTTGGAGTTTTTCAATATAGACTGATTTGGGATAGGAGATGGCAACAAAATATCATAAATAGTAAATCTTTTCACTAATATTATCTTATAGATTTTCATGACTGATGCCTAATGTAGTGAAACAAAGCTTTCCTGAATGTCTTAGAATTTAAATAGCTGTGCTGTGAGGATTTTAACAATGCCCAAGGTTATTTTCCTTTAAACAGATATACAAACTCTAAGCTGAGAGATATGCCTTTAAGCAGATGTATAAACTCTTAGTTTTGAAATATGCTTTTGAGTCTTTTAATAAATATCATTATACTTCTGCATATATTTAGAAGAGTCATCTTTTAAAAGATTTGCCTAACACATACTAGCTCAGTAAAAGTCAAATGAGTGGATCTATAAGTGTCTTCTTCAATTAGCCTTGTAAATTAGATAAACTGTCATAGTCTTCCTGTTGCACACAAAAAGTTAAAGCATTAAATAAATGCCCAAGAAAGGAATTAAGTGCTAGGAACCTCTTACTTGGTCTTTGCTACTAAAGTGATTTCAATCTAATAGGCACGTTAAACAGGATTACAAGGGATTAGGGTAACAATGTGATGTTGGCTGTGGTAGATGAATTGCATTGATGGTCATAATTCATGTTGTCTCTGTGTCCACACTTTTTGTCTTATAACTGTCAAATCCCTTTCCATTCTGACTCTGGACTGGTCTTGTGGCTTTCTTCAGCTCACAGAATGTGATGGAAATAACAGGGTGTTGGTTCTAAGTCTACATCTCAAGAATCTTACTTCTTTTTCTTGGATTCTTGTTTCCTTGCTCATTCCAGTCCTCTGTCCAGTCCTTGTGAACATGTCTGGCACCTGGAGGGTGATACATGTGGAGAAAAGCCAGTGGCTCAAGTGACAGCCTGTCAAGTCCCAGAAGCAGATGTAGTCCTTTTGAGACAAGCTGCAGTTTCCTATAGATTCATGCAACCACCTCAAACCCCAAGAGCCTCCCAGCTAAGTCTAGTCAAAATTTTCAACCAACAGGGTTGCAAGCTAAGAGACTGGCTGCTGTTTAAGCCACTAAATGTAGTGGATTGTTATACAGCAGTAGTTAACTGTTACGTGAGGTTAAGAGCTGCAGACCCTGGCTATGTTTGCTGATCTTTCTAAAACTTATTTTGGTATATAGAAACATACTATCCTTATCAAATGTTTGTGAGGCTTGCATTTGTACATGACAAATTACCTTAGATGCACTTAATAAACAGCAACCACTACCGCTGCTATTGCTACATTTGTGCTACTACTATTCTAATGAACCAAGAGTTACAATAGCAATATTTTTATATGCTATGGAAACATGAAGAAGGTGACAACTTAACTGTCCCTTTTAATGTGGGGGAAAGCTAAAAAGAAGTGGTCATAAAGAAGCTGAATCTCAAAGGGTCTTTGAGATGGGAAGAGGTGTTAAAACATCCTAGCGAAAGGATGGCCTATATTGATATTGGAGACAGAAATAATTGGATTAGTATAACATTTCACTTGAGAAAGCATTTTCAGAAACATAGTTTATTTGATATTCACAACATCATTTCACAGCAGAAAATGTCTGTATTTTATTATTTACAAATGAGTATTCTAAGTTTCCATGAGTTATTTTGGGTCATTCAGTTTGAAAATCATGAAGCTGCCCTTGAATCCAGGCATTTTTACTAACACAAAAGGTGATGTTTTATTCATCACAATGCCTCTTTTTATTTTATATTGTTTCCCTAAATCAATTAGAAGTACCAAAAGTTTATAAAGTATTTATGTAAGACTGGCAGCATGCTTATGAAAATAGATCCTTTAATTTAGGATCTACTAAATCCTTCTTTAGATTTTTTTCCAACAGATAGTTGAGCAGAGAAGATATCACTATATTTAGGATAATATTGGGAATTTATGTATCTCACATTCATATTATATAGTTTGTGTGTCCGTGGATGAGTGTGTGTGTGATGTGTGTGAGGGGGACAAAGAGGGGAGGAGGGAAGGAGGGAGAGAGAGAAAAGAGAAAGACAGAAACTACTTCCCATAATAACAGTAGTCTTTTGTATCATTGTATTAAAAAATTCCAATTCTAAAAAAGTAAATTCCTTAAAGTAATGTGCATTTAGAATGATTGTATTTTTAAATTTTCTTTAATTGGAAATATGGAGAAATTTGAATTACTTTTTAACACCCAGGGAAAGCCTTAATTTTATTTTTTGACATCTAGCAAAACCTTTCTAATATGTGGTAAAATCCTGTTAATGATTTGGGATGCATCCTATGACTGAAAGCTAAATAAAAGGGTATATTTACAGCCCATTAACATCTTTTTTAAGGTTTAAGCTACATGGAAGCACAAAGTTCAGCTTCTGATGTCAGCAATTTCATTGTAAATCACATTTAATGTGGTTTTCTAGTTTAAAAATGCCATTTTACAAGCTATTACTTGGTTGTCCGCCTTCAGGACAAGGGTGGCCCCAATGGAGTAATAAATTTTGATGGAACATTGGCTTATTAAAAATCTTCAAATTATGCTGGTAATTGTCTGGAGTTTATAGAGATTACTATGTCATTATGTTTAAATTGGTCTCCAGCATAACCCACTGCGAGCTGGGCCAGAAAGCTGTGGCTAACACTGCCGCATAATATGTAGCTGGATTAAGGAAGGCACCATGTTCTCTTGGGTTTCTAAGAAGCTACCAATTATTGTAGACTAAATTCTGTATGCCTGTTGTCCCTGCAGCCCAGATTTTGATTTTGAGTTCTAGCTCCCTGTATCCAATGGTCTACCACTCAAAAGGCCCACATTCACCACCATTTTAGCAGGAGCTAACTGATCCCCCTGCCTTTGATACCAGAAAGACAGGCCACTCTGAAAAATAGGCAAAGGATTAAATTAGCCATTCAGAAAACAGGGCAATGAAAGGCCATTAATACAAAAAGGTGGTCTTCCTCGTTAGTTAATCAGTGCTATCATATGCCTGTCAATCTGACTAAAAATAATGAAATACCAATTGTTGGTAAGGATATGGAGCTATGGGAACTCTCATACACTTCTGGTAGGAAGGTAACTTTTTGCAACCAAAACACTTTGGAAAAGTGTTTACTGTTACTGCTTTAGTTTAAGATACACATAATTTACAGTTCAATAATTACATTTCCAATAGAAGTGCATATACAAGAAAGTTCACAGCTGCATTAGTTTAATACAGTTGACTTTTGAACAACGTGGGGATTGAGGGCTGAACCCCCCAACACAGCTGAAAATTCACATATAAGTTTTGACTCCCTCAAACTTAACTATTAATAGCCTACTCTTGATTAAAAGCCTTATCAATAACAAAACAGTTGATTAATGTATATTTGTATGTTATGTGTATCATACGGTAGTTCCAAATTAGAAATTACTCAAATGTTCATCAATGGTATAGACTGTGTTATATTTATACAATGGAATCTCATGCAGTGATATAAATGAACAATCTTGCTATACACAACGGGGCATATGAGTCTTGCATATATAATACTGCATGAAAGGAGCCAGGCATAAAAAATTTTTCTGAACTTTTTCATTAATATCAGCTCCAAAAATGAGATAGAAATGAATAATTAGAATAGAAATAAAGACACTGGTTAAATTTAGGAAGGAGAGAGAGGTAGTCCAGTGGAGGGGGCACCAGGAAGACACCCAAGGAACTATCAATATTTGATTTCTTGAAACTTTGCAGCAGTTACATAGGTGTTTGCTTTGTGATGGCTCATTGAACGGTTGCATACCTAGTATATTTGACTACCAGAATAGATAACTTTTCCCAATCCTTTCTTCTATATGATGATTTTATTTTTATTAATAATCAATCAATGGATAATCCATACTTTGGGAATTCATCTTTAGTTTCAAAACAACTAAAACTGAAGAATAAAATTCAATTAGTATTATACTTTATAGTTGGCTCTCTTTTTCACCGCTTTACATTTTAACATACATAAAATCTCCAAGTAGTCATATTTAATAATTCAATTAAATAGAAGTCTATCTTCATTTTTTTAGTCATGGTGTGATTATTGCTGATTTCTAATATCATAACGTGTGTTGGAGACTCACTGTTCCCAAGCATACAACTGGAAACCATTATTATATTTATTTGCTAGGGCTTCCATAGCAAAATACCACAGAGTGGGTGGGTTACACAATAGAAATGTAATTTCTCACAGTTCTGAAGGCTGAAAGTCCAGGATCAAGGTGTCAGCAGAGCTTCGTTCTCCTGAAGACCCTCTCCTTGCCTGCAGATGGCTGCCTTCTGGCCGAGTCCTCACATGGTCTTTCCTCTGTGTGTGCACATCTCTGGTGTCTCCCTGTGTGTCCTGATCTCCTTGTATCAAGACACCAGTCAGATTGGATTAAGGGCATGTTAGCCACTGTATTTTCAATTAATTCCCTTTTTAAAAGCTTTGTCTTCAAATACAGTCTCATTCTGAAGTGCTGGGGTTAGGGCTTCAACATGAATTTGGGTGGGGTGACACACGATTCAGCCTATAACAATTATAAACTTAACTCTTGAGAAAATGACTGTAGCTTGTACCTTTGCGTTGACACCTAATCGTGTAACTGGAAGTTCTCTGGATTGCGTCCATGTTGAACTCAGAGTTTATTAAAGAATACATAATGACAGTGCTAATTTTATACACACTCATACACATATATTCTTATTTATTTATTTATTTTTATTATGCTTTAAGTTCTGGGGTACATATGCTGGATTGCTACATAGGTATACATGCCATGGTGGTTTGCTGCATCCATCCCCCCGTCACCTACATTAGGTATTTCTCCTAATGCTATCCCTCCCCAACTCCCTACCCTTCGCTGTCTCTCCCCTAGTCCCCCCAACAGACCTCAGTGTGTGATGCTCCCCTCCCTGTGTCCATGTGTTCTCGGTTCAACACCCACTTATGAGTGAGTATATGTGGTGTTTGGTTTTCTGCTCTTGAGTCAGTTTGCTGAGAATGATGTTTTCCAGATCCAACCATGTCCCTGTGAAGGACACGAACTCATCCTTTTTTATGACTGCATAGTATTCCATGGTGTTTATGTGCCACATTTTCTTTATCTGGTCTATCATCAATGGGCATTTGTGTCTTTGCTATTGTAAACAGTGCCACAATGAATATACATGTACATGTATCTTTATAATAGAATGATTTATAATCCTTTGTGTATATACCCAGTAATGGGATTGCTGGGTCAAATGGTATTTCTATTTCTAGAGCCTTGAGGAATCGCCACATTGTCTCCCACAATGGTTGAACTAATTTACATTCCCACCAACAGTGTAAAAGCATTTTTATTTCTCCACATCTGTTGTCTCCAGATTTTTTAATGATCACCATTCTAACTGGTGTGAGGTGGTATCTCAATGTGGTTTTGATTTGCATTTCTCTAATGACCAGTGATGATGAGCATTTTTTTATGTTTGCTGGCTGCATAAATGTCTTCTTTCGAAAAGTGTCTGTTCATATCCTTTGCCCACTTTTGGATGGCGTTGTTTGTTTTTGTCTTGTAGATTTCTTTAAGTTCTTTGTAGATTCTGGATATTAGCCTTTTGTCAGATGGATGAATTGCAAAATTTTTTCCCCATTCTGTTGGTTGCTGGTTCACTCTAATGATTGTTTTTTTTTTGTTGTGCAGAAACTCTGAAGTTTAATTAGATCCCATTTGTCTATTTTGGCTTTTGTTGCCATTGCTTTTGGTGTTTTAGTCATGAAGTCTTTGCCTGTGACTGTGTCCTGACTGGTATTGTCTAGGTTTTCTTCTAGGGTTTTTATGGTCACACACATATATTCTTAAGACTCAGTAGTAAGCACACTATTGTTTAGAATTTAAATGAACACAGGATCTTTTATTCAGTGAAAAGTATTCTTTCACACACACATTGCTCAGAAATTCTGGCCCAGAATAATGATTAAAAGCAGGCCAATATTTGTTAACTTTTACATTGTTTTAAAGTTTTCTACAGAAAACGTGCCTCCTTATTGCCTGAAGTCAGTGCAGACCACTCTAACAGGAGTGTTCTTGGTCTACCTCTGTCCATGGAATTTTATATTCGCTTTATGCACTTTTCTGCATTTGTTCTATATTTCAATATTTTAAAAAAGTGTTGACTTGGAAACCAGGTAAATCAAGGTTCAAATGCTCCATGTCTATACATGGTGCTGTACTATATAAGCTGCCAATCTTCTCCATGTTTTTAGTTTTCACTCAGAAAAATTAGTATTATACTATACCTTCCAGGAGCATTACAAATATTTAAATAAAATCAGATACTACATATAAATACTTAGTCAAGTTCCAGGCACAGAATAAAATGCCCACTGATTTAGTTTGAATGTACGTCCCTGCCAAATCTTGTGTTGAATTGTAATCCTCAGTGTTGGAGGTGGGGCCTGGTGGAAGGTGCTTGGGTCATGAGGGCAGGTCCTTCATGGCTCGGTGCTGTGTTCATGATAGTGAGTTCTTGTGCAGTCTGGTCATTTCAAAAGTGTGTAGCACCTCTCTTTCCAATCTCTCTTGCTTGCTGCTTTCGACATGTGACATGCCTGTTCCCTCTTTGCCTTTTGCTATGATTGAAATCTCCCCGAGGCTTCACTAGAAGCTGAGTAGATGCCAACACTATGTTTCCTGCAAAGCCTGCAGAACCATGAGCAACTGAGACTCTTTTGTTTATAAAGTTCTGAGTCTCAGGTATTTATAGCAACACGAGAATGAACTAATATACTCACTGTTGTGTGAATCACATAGAGAATTCTAGTTATTGTCATTGCACTTGTTTGTTTCATTTACTCAATTTCAAGCTTCCTGTGAGGAGATATAATCTTAGATGAATAAATTAACTTATGAGCTCTTATGTGACAAGCACTGTTAGTGAGAAGATGACCTGTGTTTATGGACTTGTGGAGTAGGCAATCAAGTAGGAAAAACACAGCAATATATTTATTGTGTTAGTGGAGAAATGTGTAGGAAGCTGTGGGAGAACCAAGAAGCGAGTGACTGAGTTGCTGGATTGATCAGGAAAGACTGGCTAGAGGAGATTAATTTCAGCTTGCTTTTGAAACCTATGAACAGACAATAAAAAGATATGACCTATACAAAAGTTACTAGAGATTGCTGCCTATAGGGCAGTGGTTCTCTTGGGGCCAATTTTTCCCCACAGAAGATATTTGGCGATGTCTGGAGATACTTTTCGTTCTCAAAACTGTGGGCATCTAGTGGGCAGAGACCAGGGATGCTACTAAATATTCTACAAGGCACAGGGCAGCCCCCCAAGGCCGGAGAATCATCCTGCCCAAAGTGCCAATACAGCTGAAGTTGAGAAAGCCTGCTGTAAGGTTTCCTTTGAAGAGACATAAAATAAGAAAACATAAAATATATTTGCATAAAAGTTTCTCCTTTATTTTATTATTATATTTTAAACTTGATATATGGCTGAGATGACAGACAGCTTGCTTCTCAAAGTATACCCCAAAGTTATAAGAATATCAACCCCAGTCAGGCCCCTCTGAAGTTATGGCTTGAGCCCTTTCAGCCACAGCTGGAGCAGCTGGGACATAGGACATTAAGTCCCTCGGCTGCATACAGCATGGGGACCGTGGGCCCACCCCACAAAACCACTTTTTTCTCCTAGGCCCCTTGCCTGTGAAGGGAGGTGCTTACATGCCTTGGAGACATTTACCCCATTGTCTTGGTGATTAACATTTAGCTCCACTTTAGTTTCTGCAGCTGGCTTGAATATTTCCTCATGAAATGGGATTCTCTTTTCTATTGCATTGACAGGCTGCAAATTTTCCAAATGTTAATGCACCCCTCAAATTTTTTTTTTACACTGCTTGCCTTGTGAAAGTGAATGCCTTTAACAGCACTGAAGTGACCTCTTGAATGCTTTGCTGCTTTCCACCAGACGCTCTAAATCATATCTCTCAAGTTCAAAGTTCCACAAATCTCTAGGGCAGAGGCAAAATGTCACCAGTCTCTTCATTAAAACATAACAACACTCACCTTTGCTCCAGTTCCCAACAAGTTTCTCATCTCCATTTGAGACCACATCAGCCTGGACTTTATTGTCCATGTTGCTATCAGCATTTTTGTCAAAGGCATTAAAGAAGTCTTTAGGAAGTTCCAAACCTTCCCACATTTTCCTGTTTTTTTTTTTTTTTTCTGAGCCCTCCAAACTGTTTCAACCTCTGCCTGTTACCCAGTTCCAAAGTCACTTCCACATTTTTGGTTATCTTTTCAGCAATGCCGTGCTCCTGGTACCAAATAGGTAGTAGTCCATTATTATGCTACTGGTGAAGACACACCTGAGACTGGGAAATTTACAAAAGAAAGAGGTTTAATAGGCTTACAGTTCCACATGGTTAGGGAGGCCTCACAATCATGGCAGAAGGCAAGTAGAAGCTTCACATCTTATGTGGATGGTGGCAGGCAAAGAGAGAGCTTGTGCAGAGAAACTCCCATTTATAAAACCATCACATTTTGTGAGACCCATTTACTATCATAGGAACAGAACAGCCCCTTGAGTCAATCATCTCTCACTGGGTCTCTCCCCAAATACATGGGATTTATGGGAGCTACAAGATGAGATTTGGATGGGAACATAGTGCCAAACCATATCAGACTGCAAGTAGGTTCAATGAGATCTAATACAAGGTTGGAAATCAGCACAAAGAAACTTCTAAAGTAATACAGGAAATTAGGGAAGAAATAAATAGAAGCCTCACATATAAATATTTAGCTTTAGTGTAAACGGTCTACATGTCCCCACTTAATAGTCACTGAATGGCAGTTAGATAAAAGAAAAAGACTTATTCGCCTCTGTCTTAAAGAGACCCGTCTCACATATAATCACACCTACAGGTTCAAATTAAAGGATGAGAGCAAGGCCTGTTATGCAAATGGAACACATAAAAATGCAGGGTTTGCTATTCTTGTGTCACATAAAACAGACTTTAAGCCAACAACAGTGAAAAAGGACAAAGAAGGTATTCCATAATGATAAAGGGTTCAGTTAAACAAAATGACTTAACTGTTCTAAATATATATGCACTCAAAAATAAAGCACCCAGATTCATAAAACAATTACTACTAGACCTATGAAAAGACTTAAACTACCAGATAATAATAGTTAGGGACTTCAATACCCACTGACAGCATGAGACAGATCATAGAAGGAGAAAACTAACAGAGAAAGTCTACATTTAAATGTGACACTTGATCAACTGGACCTAATAGACATGTACAGAAGACTCCACCCATCAGCCACAATTCTCATATGCACATGGAACAAATTCCAAGATGAACCACATGTTCGACCATAAATAAAGTCTCAATAATTTTTAAAAACTGAAATCATACCAACCATCCTCTCAGATCACAGTGGAATATAAATATAAGTTAATGCCAGGAAGATTTCTTGACACTACACAATTACAGGGAAATTAAATTATTTGCTTCTAAATTATTTCTGGGTGAATAACAAAATTAATGCAGAAATAGGAAATTATTTAAATGAAAACAGACAGAAAATATACCAAAATATGTGGGATGCAGCACAGTGTTAAGAAGAAAGTTTATAGCCCTAAATGCCTATTTCTAAAAGTCAGAAAGATCTCATATGAATTGCATAACATCACACCTAGAGAAACTAGAAAAACAGAACAAACTAACACCAAAGCTACCAGAAGAAAAAAAACCCACTAGTATCAGAGCAAAACTTAAGCAAATTGAGACCCCAAAATACATAGAAATAATACATGAAACAAAAAGTGAGTTCCTTGACAGGATAAAGAAGATATAGAGTGCTAACTAGATTAACAAGGAAGAAAAGAAGGAAGATTCAAATAGCCAAATCTGAAATGAAAAATGTAACATTACAATTGATTCCACAGAAATACAAAAGATTATCAGAGACTGTTATGAACACCTTTGTGCACACAAACTAGAAAACTGAGAGGAAATGGATAAATTCCTGGAAATATTCAATCTGTCAAGATTGAATCAGGAAGAAATGGAAACTCCGAACAGCCCAATATTGAGTTCCAAAATTAAATCAGCAGCAAAATACCCGGCCAGGCACAGTGGCTCATGCCTGTAATCTCAGCACTTTGGGAATCTGAGGCAGGCAGATCTCTTGAGCTCAAGTTTGAGACCAGTCTGGGCAACATGGCAAAACCCTGTCTCTGCAAAAAATACAAAAATTACCCAGGCATGATAGCATGGATCTGTAGTCACAGCTACTTGGGAGGCTGAGTCAGGAGGATTTCTTGAGCCTGGGAGGTTGAGGCTGCAATTAGCCATGTTTATGCACCTGCAGTCCAACCTGTGCAACAAAGTAAGACCCTGTCTCCAAACAGAAACAAACCTAACAACCTCCAAAAGCTCCAGACCAGATGGATTCACAGCCAAATTCTAACAGCCACAAAGAAGAGCTGGTACCAATCCTACTGAAACTATTCCAAAAAATCAAGTAGAAGGTACACTTCCCTAACTCATTCCATGAAGCCAGGCATTCTGTGAACCCTGGCACCAAAATCTGGTAGAGAAACAAGACAATATCTCTGAAAAACATAAACACCAAAGTCCTCCGCAAAGTACTAGCAAAGTGAATCCAGCAGCACATCAAAAACTTAATGAACCATGATCAAGGCAGCTTCATGCCTGGTATGCAAGATTGGTTCAACATATGCAAATTAATTAATGGAATTCACCCATAAACAGAATTAGAAACAAAAACCATATGATCATCTCAATAGACACAGAAAAAGTTTTCAATAAAATCCAACATTTCTTCATGCTAAAAACCCTTAAAAAACTAGGCATCCAAGGAACTAACCTCAAAATAATAAGCACCATCTATGACAAACCCACAGCTAACATCATACTGAATGAGCACAAAGTGGAAGAATTCTCTTTGAGAACTGGAACAAGAACAGAAGGCCCGTAATCATCACTCCTACTCAACATAGTACTGGAAGTCCTTAACAGAGCAATTAGGCAAGAGAAAGAAATAAAAGGCATCCAAAAAGGAAAAGAATCATTTAAACTATCTCTGCTGATGATATGATTTTATATCTAGGAAACCCAAATAATTCTACCAAAAGATTTTTTGAAAGTGATAAATGACTTCAGTGAAGTTTCAGGATACAAAATCAATGTACAGAAATTTGTACCATTTCTATACAGCCATAACATTCAAGCTGAGAGCCAAATAAAAAATGCAGTTCTATTTATAATGGCCACAAAAAAAAAATACTTACCTCCAACTAAGGAGGTGAAAGATCTCTACAAAATAACTACAAAACACTGCTGAAAGAAATCATAGGTGACACAAACAAATTGAAAATATTCCATCTTCATGGATTGGAAGAATCAATATCATTAAAATGTCCATATTGCCCTAAGCAATCTACAGATTCAATGCTATTCTTATCAAACTACCAATATCATTTTTCACAGAACCGGAAAAAAACTATTCTAAAATTCATATCAATAAAGTGCCCAAATACAAAACAAATAGCCACAGCAATCCTAAGCAAAATACAAACCAAAACAACCAAAAACAAAAACAAAAAAACAAAGCCAGAGGCATCATATCGCCCAACTTCAAACTATACTATAAGGCTACAGTAACCAAAAAAAAGCATAATACTGGCACAAAACAGACACATTGACCAGTGGAATGATGGAAAACCCATAAATAACACTGAAGACCTTCAGCCATCTGAGCTTCAAACAAGGTTGACAAAAATAAGCAATGGGGGTAAGGACTCTGTATTCAATAAATGGTGTTTGGATAGCTGAATAGCCCTAGGCAGAAGAATGAAACTAGACTCCTACCATTTACCATACATAAAGATCAACTCAAAATGGAATAAAGATTTAAACATAATACCTCAACCTATAAGAATTCTTGATCCAAGATGGCCGATCACTAGCAGCTCAGGATTGCAGCTCCCAGTAAAAGCGCAGAGAGCCAGCGGACGCCACACTTACCGATAAATTTTTGCTGCCCACGGACCAGGACATTCCCAGTGGAGGAGCCCCACGGGTCGCCAGCGCGACCCTTTCGGCTGGCGCGGCTTTTTTGCCGGCGCCTCGGCTCGGCGGCTCTTGGTGCGGAGTAAACGGGACTGAGTCTCCTTTTGGATGATGTTTGGCGCTCTGGGAAGTCAGAGCA
>PVKP010011371.1:0-61530 GCA_004027715.1 Plecturocebus donacophilus
TGTAATATACATACAATGGAATATTTTTCAGCCACAAAAATAAATGAAGTTTTGAGACATGCTACACATGGATGAATCTTGGAAACATTATGCTAAGTGAAATAAGCCAGACCAAAAAAGGACAAATATCATATGATTCTACTTCTGTAAAATAGCTAGAATTGGCAAATTGGTAGAGACAGAAAGTAGATTACAGATTACCAAGGACTTGACAGAACAAATAATGGGGAGTTATTGCTTAATGGGTACAAGGTTTCTGTTTGGGGGGGGTGACAAAAAATCGTAGATTGTAGTGGTGGTTGTACAATATTGTGAGTATAACTAATACTACTGAATTGTACATTCAAAATGTTTGTCAAAATAGCAAATGTATATATATTACACTACAATAAAAATATTTTGTTAATGCAAGGGACAAGTCAAGGCAAAATTTTAAAAGTAAGAGGAATGAAGTTAGGCCTTGCCTTACTATTAAAATATATTGTTTTAAAATTACAATAATTCAAACAGAAGCTGACACAGATACAGAGAAACAAATAAATGGAATTAAATAGTAAATCATTAAGCAGACCCAGTTCTACACATGAACTTGGTATGTAATGAAGCAGACATTTAAGTTAGTGAAAAAGTCATGCATGAGCATCAACAGTTGAAAATGATATAAGGAGCCATTTGAAGGAGCAGCTGCTTTGTGAGGGCAGGAATTCTGCCTGGGTCATGAGCCAATTATTCCCCAGGCAAAAGCATGATACCTGGTACACTGTAGACATGCAGTTAATGTTTTCTTGAATGCATGGCTAAAAATAATTCCTATGTAACAAAATATACCAAAGCAAATTCTAAAGAAGTTTTTAAGTGGGAAAAAAATTTAAAAACTGATAAATTTCATAAATTAGAATGTAAAAATTCTAACATGTACATATCAAAAACTTCAGAAATAAGATTTTTGAAACAGTAAACTGAAATAAATATATATGTAAATTTGTAATATATGAGGCAAACATTAAGTGCTCTGATTTAAAATGACACTTTTAACTCAATAATAACAAGACAATTATCTCAAAAAAATTAAGTATACTAATAGTCAAAAAAGTATAAGTAGCCAATAAAGACAATGAAAACAATCTCTAACATCATGAATAGTAAGAAAAAGTAAAATTAAAATGACATTCTATTTTACCTATCAGGCTGGCAACTATCAAACTATTGCATATTGGTGATGATTCAGGGAAACAAGTATTCTCACTTTTCTAACAGAGATATAAATTGGTTAGCTGTTATGAAAAGTAATTTGGCAGAAAATATAAAAAAGTGTTTAAAATGTTAACACCATTTGGTCACCTGACTCTATTTCTAATAAATTAAATTAGATTTAAAATAATCTAAAACATGTATACTTTTTTAACCTGTAAGTTTTCTTCAGCACATTTCACAATAGAAAAAAATGAAAATGCCCAATAATAGGGGATAGTTAAGTGAATGTATGGCACATTCCTACCAAGGATTACCACATTATCAGAGGAGAAAATGATGTTATAAAAAAATGATGTTGTCCATCTCATTAAATGCCCAAACCGGCTACAAAACAGTATTAGGCAAAATGATCTCATTTTTTTGTGAAAATGAAAAAAATAATAAGAACTGGAAGGAAAATCAATGAAGTATTAACAGTAACTCTGGTTATCAATTAAGTGACAATTTAAATGTTCTTATCACTGCTAACATGATTTACTAATTTTTCTGCATTGAACATGTATTGATGATATAAAAGCAGTAAGAGATGCTTTCAATTTTAATGAAGAAACAAAAAATAACAGGCAACTCTCTCCTCTGTTCTCAGGAGTCAGGATTAATCAGCTATATCGCTGGGCTCAGTGGCTCACACCTGTAATCCCAGCACTTTGGGAGGCTGAGGAGGGCGGATCACCTTAGGTCAGGAGTTCAAGACGAGCCTGGCTTATATGGTGAAACCCTGTTTCTACTAAAAAAATAAAAATAAAAAAACAAGCTGGGCGTGGTGGCGTGTGCCTGTAATCCCAGCTACTTGGGAGGCTGAGGCAGGAGAATTGCTCGAACTCAGGAAGCAGAGGTTGCAGTGAGCCAAGATTGTGCCATTGCACTCCAGCCTGGGCAACAAGAGCAAAACTCTGTGGGAAAAAAAAATCAGCTTTCCATATGTCAAATATATTTTAAAGCATTATTTTATTTGAGCTTTACTCTATTGTTAGGTATCATTAACCTCTTGGATGAGGTCTAGGTTTCAGAAAAAGTAGCATGCTCAAGGTCATGCCGCTAGTGACAGCTGAATATGACTGGCCCCCCAGTATCTGATTCCAAAGCATACGTTCTTTTTTTTTAATTATTTCCATAGGCCTTTGGGGAACAGATGGTGTTTGGTTACATGAATAAGTTCTTCAGTGATGATTTCTGAGATTTTAGTGTACACATCACCTAAGCAATATATACTTTACCCAATGTGTAGCATTTTCCTGGGTTTTTTTTGTGGAATAGTTAGGCTTTGTGGGAATAGACCTAAAAAACTAACTGCTACATATCACACAGTTTTCATGAGAAAATGTCTGCCACTCTAAACACCACACTTGTAAGTAACCATTGGGAAGAAATTTTTTCTTAACCTATGTGTTGCTTCTGACTGTTTACACTGTTTGTGTCTGTGTCACATGCATTATTCTTTGAGGCAATGTCCAGTAATGGGTAGGAGCACTGGCTCATAATTAGATTCCCTGGGTGGAACCTGACTCTACCTTTAATACCAATAAAATACCTTCACTGGGTCTGATTTGTCACCAGTAAAATAACCTACCTTAGGTTGTTCTGGTAGGGTTTAAATAAATTAATCTACATGGCGCTTTATGGATTTAAAAGGTGTCAGACACATAGCAAGCACTAGACAGAGGGGATCTATGATGATCACTATTAATGTTTTCTCTAGATATTAAATACCCCCAAGCGGAATAATCACATGTTGTATTGCTTTTGAATTCCCTAAAGAGCTCAATAAATGGTTGATAAATGGATAAAGCTGGAAGTAAGGTAATTTCTGACAAGAAGTTCTCAGTTCTTCAAAATACCCTAATTCAACAGGAACGCTCCATTGTTAACTTGCATTGACTAATAGAGGCCTTATTTTTATCTTATTTTTTCTTATCTATGAAGGGGTCACTAAAAGAAAATTACCACTTAAAGCTGTCTTGCATTTCCTTATTAAACATCACTTTAATTACTGATTGAATGTTCAATATTTAAATGCAAGTTACTTCCATTTCAACAAGGCCTTTCATGGAAGGGCATAACTTTATGTGACTAAAAATAGTTAAATGACACCTGAGTTTTAAAATCCTTGAATGTTTATTTATGGCACTCTGTAGAAAGATAATAGTAACCTAGTTCTTTCAATAAGAAAGTAGCAGGAAAGAATCATCGTTCAATCTTTCACTGAAAGTATTTAATTTGGATAAGTCTAAGATAGCTAGCAGTGTTCATGTACTATGTGTTACTTTGAAGTCAGTGAAGCTGAAAATCTCACTTTAGAAAGTTCTCTTAATCACTGAGAGTATAACCGTGTTCTGATTTTAATTATGACGTGGCAGATTTTAAAACAAATCTGTAAAAACTGATGTGCAAGTCCTGGCATAATTATGTGAGTAATCCACCGAGCAGGCAGTGCACATCGTTGTTTTTTGTTTTTTTCATATAAATTGGGTCATATTAAATAAACCCAAGCAACTCATTTAAAACCAGTGAGCTTCCCAAGTGCTGAGCCAACAGTCCTACCTGACAATGCTATTCTAAGGCCAAATGAGTTGCACTGAGAAACAAAAAATATCAAAAACTCCATTTACCAACGCAAATTGTCCCGGAATTTTGTCTTTTACTGTAATGTTTCCAATTCTATTTACTGACAACAACTAGAAAAAGAAAGAAACTTGACTAGATTGAACAAGCATATCTAATGCATTAACAGCTCTGAACCTATTGCTTCTCTTAAAAACTGCCAGTGGCTCTCAAATAACTTCAAGAAGGTACCCTGCTCAGAATGCAAGCTCCTCCATGATTTGCTTATAGCCTAATTCATTTTCCCAACACAACTCTCTCCCCTATGTTCACTTTCCTTCCATTTACCCTCATTCCAGCTAAGAATAATCCATCTCTCCCTAAGAATCACATGCACTCTTCAGCTTCTGTGTCTCTTTGTAAATGTTGGTCCCTCTCCAAGAACGTCTACTTACAGTTGTAGGTATTTGGTATATCCTTCAAGGCCCTGCTCAATGCCACTTTTTCTCTTAACCCCATAATTGCACCAAAGGATAAATCAGATGTTAGATACCCATAAAGTTTAAGAGCAATATAAAGACATCCCAATAAACATAATATCTAAGTAAAAATAGTGTGCGTATTATATAAATGGAGCATGGCAACAAAAATCCTTGAGCTGCTCCCAGCCCTCCAACAGGATTGCTGCCTCTAATTGTATACAAAAAGTTTGGAGCTGTCACTGCTGAACTCTCCTAAAAAAAAGGAATATTCTCTGTCTTTGTGCCCATAGCATGTACTCTGCTGTTTACTTTGGCCGTGAATATATCTCATCTTGTCTAACAGTTGTTTGTTTAGATTCCCATATTATTTTTCCTGCTATTTCCTGGGCAGGAATTGAATCTTGTTCAGCAGGTACCACCACACTACTTAGCAGACAGCATTGCTCAGAGTAGGCAGGTGTTCAATACTGTAGTGGACTGGAAATGAGAATGAATGAATGAAGAGAGGTAGAGTCTAAAAACTCAAGCCATGATTAATGAAAATTGGTCTTATTACTTTCAAGTGCACACACTAAGAGTTCTGCCAGTGAGCTCTGTCCATAGCTCTCTGGTTTCATTTTCAGATCATTTCCCCGACAGTTCTGTTTAAGTAGTCCCTGCTATGATGTTCCTATTAGTTCTCAAACTACATTTTTGAATAAGAGCAAAGTATTCATTATCAAATTAAAGAATGGACATTCTTTTTCCAATTCACATTCCACAGAAATAAATTTCTGATTAAAAATTTAAAATTTGGATTGAACCTTTTTCATCTCAACTAGAATCTATGCTCACAAGTATACTATCTAATTTAGCAATATTTCATGGGTCCATGCAAAGAGGACATGATTTTTCAGGTGTTCCACCTGAACAACACAGAAGATCATTCTCCCAACCCTTTGGTGTAAAAATCTTATTTCCATTACACCAAGAGGTTTAAAATAACAGTCTGTTTTTCGAAAGGTCTACATTTTTAAAACTGCATAAAGAAACTTATTTAAAATGTAGACAATAGAATAGACAAAACATAAGGATTTAAGTCTCTAAAATAAACTGAAATAAAGTGAATGTAATTTTCAAAAATAGAGAAAATTTGCAACTACATGTAATATGTAAACTCTATTTTGCAAATCGTGGTTTAATTACAAAATGCAGCATTTTCTTCTCTGACTTGAGCTGCTGTCCTCTGACAGACATTACCACAGGCTTTCATATACTAACAAGTCATGTCAATTATAAAACTTTTAATTATTATCGTGCCTTTTATATCTATAGACAGACAGACATACAAGTATATACCCACATACATCATTTGTATTGGTCTTCTACTTTCTATTCATATTTTGTCTTTTTTGTCATGTTCATATTTTGTCATATTTTCAGACTTTATTAATGTTCCCACTACAACTGTTATTCTAGCAAAATCCTACTAGCCAGTCTTGACAAGTAAATCCTGCAGTGCTATGAGCTTTGATACATGATTCAATAATGACCTAGGATTCTCAGATTAAAAGTGCTATGGAAATGAACAGTGTCCCTTTCTTCCATATTCAAGGCATAGTACACTGCCCTTCTCCACCGTGCAGCTGAGCACGGTTGTTCTCTGTTAAACAGCATGACATTCAGTTTCCAAAGAGATTGTGTTGCCCTAATGAATATTGCACTTCGTCAACAAACTATTCATTACTTTAAAGTATTCATGTCCTAGAAATGTAAGGAGCTACTATTTAAGACCAAAATCAATCTCTAAAAATTTTCCCTCCAATATTCTCAATATACTAATATATTATTAAATTATTAGGAAGGCTAAAGCCAGAAAAATCTAGTCAAATTCTTCTCTAGTAGAATCAATCCAGTCCTGTCTAGGAAAAAGAAAATGCTATTTTTCTGTTTCTTGTGAAGTATATATTTCAGTAAGTTTATAGGTCTAAAAATTGCCTGTATTTTTTCCACAGTAAATCTAAAATTAGCAAGTTCTTATTTTCAATCTATGAAGTTTTTTTTTCCCCCAGAAAGTCACCTGCCAATTTAAAAATAAGCAGATAAGGGCAAAAATGTGCACACATCTAATACAAATATTTTAATAAAAGTGTTGAGAAAATATAGATATTATTTGCAGTCTAGTGGAAAAAACATTTAGCCTTAAAAATTTCCACACCATTTGATATTTCAGAACTGTAGACCCTTTTTCTTTATTTCACTTTTATTAAATAATGACAAACAAGCAGATCCAGGAATCTTTGATATAAATTTTTTTTCTGACACTGAAAGAAGAAACTTTCCTTCAGAGAATCCATATTTTTAGAACTCTGTGAGACAGTGGTTTTATCAGTGTCAATTAATCTTGACAGCTTAGTAGATGATTTATACAGCTATTAGAAGATAAACTATTGTCTTCATTTATGCATAATGTGAATGCTATTTTTTATGTTTTAATTAACAGAGATATATGAGAATTTTAGACAAAATAATTATTTTAGATAATTAAATTCTTAAAAGTCTATGAACAAGGCAAGCATGAAGTTCTTTCAGCATTCAGTGCTAACTTTCAAGAAAGGTAATGCCTTTCTTTTTTGAAAAACAGTGTGCTTTCTCTTTTCTCATTATGAAAGTTGGAAAACTCAATTGTGCTTCTCCTCTGACTTGGCCACCAGGAACCTCACTGCTGATCTAGGCTCATTCACAGTAAGTATTCCTTCCCATATGTAGGCATATTCTCTTCATCTTTTCATAGCTTTTTAATGCATGGTTACTTACTTCTATTTTATTATTCCAATAAATGTAAATTCTACGTATATATGTAAAGAAGTAGAGAGTTCATTACTTTTAACAAGAAATTAATCTGAAACCATTTATTCTACACTCACTGTGTGCTAGCATTTTTCTAGGGGGTGAGAATGTAGTTTATTAAAAGAACATTTTCAAAAGAGAAGTGAAAATGTTTCACTGTATCCTTAAGAGGGGGGAAAATCTGCCAATCAAACCAACTTCAAGAAAATGGAAATTTAAAAGAATTTCCTTAAAGGCAAAGCCTGCCAACATCAATTTAACTCCCACAAAGAGTTAAGCTAATACAGTGAGTGTTCTCACTGTTGCTTACTGGGGTATGGAAAACTGTTTACTTCCTATACAACGCTCTTCTCAAGGGTTTTACAATAAAACTAGTCTTCATCCCAGGGCACACTAAGCACTAATAACACCATAAAGTAAAAGCTTTTAAATAAATTGTCCCTCAACAACAAAAATCAGTTTAAACATTCTAACTTTCAAGAAAGAGAGCTTTGGGTGTTAGATTTCCTACCTTGAAGCCCCTACTGTAACAAGTAAGTCACACTTACTGGGGCAAGCCAAGAAATACAATGCATTTTCTGTGGCTGACTGGGCAAGAAAAATTAACTGGTAAAGCATCCCTTTCAGGGATGACTTCAAGGTTGGTGGGCCTAAATTTGCACTTGCTTTCAGCTTTGTTTTGCATTACTGGCTTGCAAATACGTGTCACACAGTGACCCTAGGTTGGCCTGCCTGCTGCCAGCCTGATGTTGGAAAAGGTATTGAAATTTACAAGGATCTTGCCCTTGGCCTCCACTCCTAGGGCGCAGCATTCTCACACATTTTAAGGCGTTACCAGCTCACAAAAGCCTTGTAGTCAGGGAAGGCAGCCCTACAAGTCTGCCCACAGATACACACGTGTTTGTCACCTGCCCCAGCAATTGCAAACAGAATAGCTCTTCTCGAGGCAACCTGTTTGTCCTCCCTTTGAAAGAGAAGGCTGTGTAAATAATTATATTTAAGATGGGGCAAAATATTGGAGTTTTCATTTTGGATTATGCACTTAGGCACCTCAGACTAATACAAAGGCTTCTAAATAACAGAGATGCCCTTATTTCACTGAGAAACTAAGCTAAAACTTTTAAATGGTGTCACGTCTTGGTGACTTTCTAAGCCCATCAAATACCTGAGTGGCCAACGTTTTTTACGTAGCTGCAAGCAGCATGTCAAAGGATTTAGAGAAGTAACAAATAACAAAGTGTGACAGCCGGTTTTGAAAAACCAGACGGCTCTAATGAAGCAAAAAGCAGATCAAGAATAATAATTTTTAAAATCCCGGTTAGTTCCAAAAAAGTGTTAGAATTATAGCAACAAAACTCAAAATTTGTGGGACAAGATAATACATAGCCAACATCACCAAATGTGTCAATACAGGTGTAAAAACTGTAACTTTTTATTAAGTGGGTGTGAAAAGAATCGGGGAGGAGGAACAGGACCACTGAATCTGGTATTTCCAGAACTCGGTATTCAACATCTCACTCCCACACCATTAACTTAAATAACATTTAGCTCAAAACACAGGCTAGGTGACCAATTTCGGGAAGGCGTCTGAGTCCTCCCTCCTTCATTCCCTTTAGATCTGCCGTCCTGGGCTTTCTTTCCTAATGGGATCTCCTTCCTTATAAAGTCCCTCGTATCTTTTGGTGTAATTAACTCATGGTACAAATCTTTCAAAAAGAAAGAAAAGAACTGCGGTTTGCTCTGCGCGCGGACATCTTTTCTTCCTACGCCTTCACTTGCGCTGAAAAGGTTGTCGCAGAGGGGCGGGGAGTCTGGAAATCCCGCGGTTCCCTTATTCTTTCTCTTTTCTTTCTCTCCGCACACGCCACCCCTACACCTCCCCACCCCACTCCTCACCTCCAATCCACTACGGTATTTAAGTCGGAGGGGGTGCTTGAAAGAGTTTCCTCTGTCTCTGACCCGAAACGCACTTTCGGTTATAGACAGATCGGGCGCTCAAGCAGGGGACAGGCAAATGGATAAATAGTTTAAGGGAATAAACGACCTCATGGAGAAATCTCGTGCTGCCTAATTGCTATTGTGTTTTTCAGATAAATAAGCATATTCTTTTGATAGCGTTCAAAAATCCTGAGCTCTCTTGCCCTATGCAAGATTTCTATGGCGCTATTTACCAGGCACTGTTTTAAATGCTTTTAAAATATGATCTTCTTTGCTTAAAAATTTTTTTAAACAGATATAAAATTCCGCGTGTGCTTTCGAACGTCCCTGCTACATTCTTCTTTATACTTACTACAGCAGTTAAGTCTTCAAAGACAAATATGAAAAAACTTTAACCAGTTGCTATTTAATTGCCAGCAAATCGTTTCCCTCCTTCCAATGTTTCGCAATCATTTTAATTAAATACGCTAGTATAGTGGCACGGAACCGTTAGATTTTTTTTTCAGTGATGATCTCAGTTTTTGCCTCGGGCGTTTGGACGCGCCCACTAATTGCTCGTGTGGCAAACATTAATTGCACCTGTAGGATTTGCATTCGGAAAATCGCGCAGCCCTCACGGAGAGTTGTGACAGGCGAGCTCGCCAGCGGCGCGTTCACCAGTGGCCGGGACGTACTGGCCCACGCGCCCGGGCAGGGAGGGGGCAGGCGACCGGCGCGCGTCAGGCTCGTCACCGCTGGATTGCGGGGTCCGAGCGTGACTGCGTCGGGGTGCTGGCCCGCTCTGCTCCGCGCGGCGTGCTCAGGCCGCTCTAGTGCCGCCGACCTAAGGCCCCGGACCCTGCGCCGACCCAGCACCTGCCCTGAGGCCGACAGGGGAGCTGGGGTTCACCGACCCCCGCGGCCCTGCGGCTGGGCGCCGACCCCATCTGGCCCCACCCGGTCCCGTCGAGTGTGTGCTTTGCCCCGGGTTAAGTTTCAGAAGCCAGGATGTAACGATTCACACGGTTATGGAAGGCATGGCGGTGGGGATTGCGCAAAAGAGATCTGAGCGTGTGTGGGGAACGGGGCTTGTGTTCCAATAAGGGCCCAGCACGCTGGCCGCAGGTCCTCCGCTCTTCCCCAGCCAAACCCTGCCAGGGTCCCGTCTTTTCCAGTTGCGTCCCTTCCTCTTCTCCCTGCCCCGCGCCGGGCTTGTGTGGACAGAGAACCGAGTGTCAAAGGGACGCCCTGGACCATTTTCAGGAAGCTATTAATCCCCGTGACGGAGGGTTGTGGGGCCCGATAGACGCCCCTTTCTCAGAGGCTCTCTCTCCACTGCGGACCAAGCCGCCCGTCCCCCGGCACCGCCGCGCCGGAGCGGGCGAGCAGACCCCGGCGCCCCCGGCTGGGTCTCGCTGAATGCCTTCCCCCGCAGCTTCACAGCGAGGTGGCCGGTTCAAACGTCCCACAGAACGTGGACAGAACCTGCAGCCGGAAAACATGTTTTGAACGCACAGCTCGAGTTTTACACAACGCACGTTGTCCGAGGCACGAACTGCTGGACACGAGTTCGAACTTTAGAAACCAAATTTAATTTCCAACGGCCAATCCTCACTTCCCAGACTCTTAACTCTGCGGCTGCGAGTGCACCCACCAGGGGGAATGGAAGGAAAATGGAGGCAATTAGCTGGATAATCCACGCCCGAAAAACTCGAACTTGAAAATCTACTTCGATTATGTCCTGAAACACCGCGTCATTGCTCTGGTCCTTCCTACCATCAGAGCTGACACAGCTCCAGTCCAACGACTACTCCTCGGGGTCTAGGATCCACAGTCTCTGGGGGCCGAAGACCCAATGGAAGTATCTGATGGATCGCAAACTAGAAATCACAGCGCGGCGGACCGACCTGATCGGAAAAACTCGCGACCTCACAACAAACAGCCCGGAGGCCGCGGAAGTAGCCTCGGGAGTTGTCAGACGGAAAAGCAATTTTGATTTAAAGTTTTCAAAAGCCCTAGAGGGCAAATGTGACCGCTTGGGTCAGCCAGTCAGCAGTTTCGGTCCAGACCGGACCACCGAGTGGGGCGGCCGGAGGAGCCGCGGCGCCTCCCGACGTCACACGCGCCTGCTCACACTCAGCCACGCGCTTGGGGTTATTCTTTACACTCAGGACTGAAACTTCGCCCTCGACACCGCGGGGCGCGGAGGAGGGCTGCAACCAGAGGTCCAGGGCCCGCCCCTCACCGGCCCGCCCCCGCAGCGCCGGCGTTGGCGCCCGCGCGCTCCCCCGGCCGGCGTTAGCAAGACCGCGCTCACGCTCTCCGCGGCCGCTCCCCGCCCGCGCGCAGCGCCTGGGTCCCAGGTCCGCGGCCGTGTTCCCACGCCTCGGTCCGAGCCTCGCGGCGGGCCTGGGCGAGCGCAGCCCCGCCCCGTAGCCCAGCCAATCGCCGGCCACGCCGACCAGTGAGGGGGCGGTGCCGGGCAGGCGGCCAGGGCTGGAGAGTGGGGGCGGGCAAGGTGGCCCCACCCGCGCGGGGGGCGTGGCCGGCGCCAGCTCTTGCAGCAGAGCAGAGTTGCGGCGTGGGAAAGAGCCGCTAGGAGCCGACCCCGCCGCCGCCGGAGCCGCGGCTGCCCAGGCCCGGGGAGGGAGGAGGCGGGCGCGAGGGTGCTGCGCCCTGCTCGGCGTTTGAGCTTCCGGCCGGGCTGCGCCCCGCGCGGTCTTCGCCGGGATGAAGCGCCCCTGCGACGAGACGACCTCCGAGAGCGACATGGACGAGACCATCGACGTGGGGAGCGAGAACAATTACTCGGGGTGAGCGCGGGCTCGGCGGGAGCGGCCACGGAGCTCGAGGGCGTCGGGAAGCTTTGTGCACGCGTGGCCCCCTGGAAATCCCGAGGCTACTCTCAGCAGCACCTGGGCGGAGAAGGAAAGTTTTGCCCGAGAAAGTTTGAGTGGTGGGCGCTCAGAGCGTGAGTTGGGATTGGGCAAGGGATGTAGATTTTCACCGTAGGGGTGGAGTGGCCTGGATGGGAGACGCCACTGAAAGGCAGGGCGCCGGAGTTGGCGAGGGAGGGTCCTGGCTGTCAGAGTTGGACGCGCGAACGGCCACGTCCGGGCGACAGGCGGTGACCCAGCCACTGAAACCGTATTTGGGTGCACTTTCAAAATAGATCAGGAGAAAATAAAAACAATTTGATTTTTAATTTTTAGAGATACCGAAATCACGACTTGATTTTTGGAGGAATTAGAGCAACCTGTGATTTCAAGGCTAACTAGGTTGAGCTTTGCGGGTTGACCGTGTGTGACTTCGCTAACCCGAGTGAGTGACAGATGTAAGGATCGGAAAGGGCATCATCATTCCTTTGACTGCTTGTTCTCAAGTCTGGAAGAGATCGGCGTCGTAATCACAGAAGCCAGACCTCCACTTTCTTGTGACAGAGGGAGATTACCGAGGCATTTTAGAGCCAAGGCGGGTCAAATGATAATTGCTTCTAATTGGCATCCCCAGAAGCACCTTAATTATTTATCTGCAGCTGTCACTCAAAGAGGGAAATTCCTCCTACTTTTGGAAACTGGTTTTCTTTCATACTGTTTTTCCAATATATACAAAACAAAGCCTGAAATCTGTAAGAGCAAAGATATTTAAGTGAAACCAACGGTTCAAGTGTCTAATTATTAAAGTGTTTTTGTGCCATCTTTAAAAATGAGGTCTGAAAAACAGAAGCTATCACATGAAAGGTGAAACCCATAAAGAAGGGGTGAAAATGAGGGGGACAGGTAATTCAGAAATAAGATCCAGAAGTGAGAAGGTGAGGTAATAGCAACCTGGTGCCTGCAGCGTTTCTAGAATCAAAGAGAACAAATAACAGGAACCTGGGGAATTTGAGAACACAAAGAAGCATAGTATCCATGAATTATGAAGAGAAACAGATACAAACTAGAAAGGATTGTAAAAATTATGTGACCAAATAATACTTTGATTGAACTTTCAATATAAAAATACCTTTTCATTAGTAAATCCAAGGTAAATTGCAGCTTCTAGAGATTTAAGCGAAGCCTGAACGCAGAGACACACCAACAGTTTTATTTTCGAAGTAAAACATTCACCTAGTAATAAAATGAGTTTTAATTTTCCTTTCAGTGGCATATTTAGGGCATATTTTTGGAAGATTAACATGCAAAACATCAAGTTTGTCCATTTTTTTCCTGTTGCAATATATGACCAACTGAAGTTTTGAAACAGTAAGATAACTTCTGTTTATTTTAAAGTCTGCACCTAGAGACAAGAGTTTGAGGTATGACGACTGCACATCTGTTTGATAGCGGTGCTCAACATAACCTTGATTTGAAAAAGTGTCATTACTTTGTTCAGTGTGCCTGACAGGAGGGAGAAGGGAAGCTATCTGAGGAGATTAGCTGACTGTAAAATATATATGAGTGGAACTAAGAAGTGCTAATATCTAACTTCTCACCCTAACTACCCATAATTATTTCACTGGGAGACTCAAATAAAAATTCTGGGACATTTTGGCCAGTGGGTTAGCATCTGGATTACCCATTTTTTAAAAAGGCATAATTAGAGACAGCGAGCTGAAAGCAAAGTGTTAAGAGTAAAGCAGAACTAAGAATAAAATAAGGCAGATTTGAACTGTGGAATCACTCTGAATATTTAATGGGCACCACCAAGTACCCAGAAGAAACTATTGTTATGTTAATACAGCACCTGACATACTCTTCTTGTTTCATAGACAAAGTACCAGCTCTGTGATTAGATTGAATTCTCCAACAACAGCATCTCAGATTATGGCAAGAAAGAAAAGGAGAGGGGTATGTGATTTTTCCTCCTTTTTATTTCATGTAACTCATACTAGTGTGTAACAGTTATATTTTTCCATTTGAATAATTTTATCATTTGTGAATTCATAAACTTTTGTTGTTTGCTTCTTTTGGATAGATTATAGAGAAAAGGCGTCGGGATCGAATAAATAACAGTTTATCTGAGTTGAGAAGACTTGTGCCAACTGCTTTTGAAAAACAAGTAAGCTAGCCCCTCCATGAACTCCCCCAAGTCCTCTCCAAAAAAGCTCAAACAATCTGATTCACTCATCTGGGAATGTGGGTTCTTGTTAAAGCTCATTAAAATAATGGTGTATGTGCCCTGATCTGGCACAGAGCAGCTATTTCAATAAAATGCTTTGTTGTGGCAAAACTATTAAAAACATAATCCTTCATGAACTTGAAAAACATTTCCATTCTTTAGCTTATTTTCCCCTTAAGGGTAACAGTGTTCATGCTTTCTCTGTTCCTTCTATGAATACCAGTAGTGGTTTTATTTTAAACTGTGCTGTTCTTCAAAAAAAAAAGAAACATCTTTTTTTTCTCAAAATGTTTCTAAAAAGTAATCCTTTTAATCAGAAAATAATCAGAGCCCAAGAAGGAATATCTATAGCTCTATTTCCTAAATAATAATACTAACAAAATTTATTTATCAAGCCATTTGTTTTCATTTTTAATCCCTTGGTTGGTAGAATGATGTTTGATTTGCGGCATCATTTTAGAAGTTTGGTAAAAACGGAATTAGTCATAAATGCTCCTTTTCATAGTTCAAGTATTCCTTTACCAAAAAAAAAAAAAAAAAAAAAAAAGGAAAAGATTTTGCGCACTTAGAAAAGTAGAAAGCCAAATGTTTAAATCTTCTTTTGTGGTTTTAGAAAAGTCATGGCTCTCCCCCTGCCGAAATGGCTAATGACAGATTTCTAAGAGCATCTTTCAAAGGACATGGCAGCATGACCTTGTTGAAAATACTTTCAATTTAATTCCAGTAGGGTGTAAGACAGCAGTTGTTTGTTTATTCCATTTTGTTTGTTTACTTCATGAATCTGCAAACATTATAAAACAAGCCCTACAAAGTCCATGGAAATTATCCAGAAACTGCAGTTTCAATTATTAGTGACTTTACTGAATCTACTTGTACCGTTGTCATGGAAAAGTTAAACACTGACAAAGTACAAAACGTAATATGCTACTGATTATACATTTTTTAAGACAAAAAAGACACCCAGTCTATATGCCGAGACTGTCTTTGATAAACTAAAAATAACGTGGAAATTGTAGTTTTGATATAGTGGCATTTTCAGTGCCAATAGGCTTCAAGTGAAAATGCCAGTAATCAGTGATGTTATTAAAATTTGGAATACTGAAAGTTCTGCAGTATGAGGAGATGTCTCTTTGATTTTTTTCTTTTCTTGGTTTTTTAGATTTTTTTTTTTCTTAAATGTTGACTTAAACCTTAAAAGCAAACCTCAGTTGTTTGGCAGTTAGTTACCATAAACACAAGCACTCCCATTTGCCGAGCCTGGCTACCAACCCTAGTGAGTTGGCCTTGTCACAGTATGATTAGAGGAGTGTTCTTAGAGCAGTTAAATAACTGGCACTGGCACTGTACATGGTGCTGATAATTTTTGCAGAAGAAGTAAAGCATAGGGACCTGAAAGAAACCTTCGTATCCTTAAAAAGAAAAAAATGAGAACATATTGGTATAAGTATTTAGCTCTTCCAGGAAATAAGAAGCCACCCACAACCCCCCTCCCCAGACAGTTTGAAATGGCACATTTCTATTTCAGTTGGTTACCAGAGGTTTCCTTATTTTGAAAAGCAGCGACATAAAAATATATTTGCAAGACAATTTTATTAAGAACTATTTTTAAAAGTTCAAAAATCCTTGAGCATTTAAGATGCTTCCTAGGTAAACAGTAAATTATTGCTTCTTGTTTATGAGCTTAGAAATTCACAGTGACACCTGCTGGTAATTATTGGAGAAAAACCTTAAAAAGCTTCCCCTTTTAAAATTTTTGGATCTGCTTGAAATGCAGATCCAATTGTTCTACTGTGAATTCCGTATTTCAGAACTTAGTAGGCCTATGAGAGGGCTTATAAGAATTTTCTATTTTTAAGAAATTTGACAGTAAATCGCTAAAATCCTATCTCCTTATTTTCTCGAGTTGTTATGCAACTCCTCTAGACTTTGGCTTTATAGAAGACTATCCATGCCCTGTAATAAAACATATTATTAACCAGGATACAGATTGAATGCAAAGTTTGAGATTTTTGCAATTGAAATAGTTTTGCTGTGGTGATCTTAGGAGAAAAATTATTCTTATGATTTTAAAAAGTCATTCTACTTTTAGTCTCTAAAAGTTAAAATGGCAAATACCTGTCACTAGGTATGACATTAATTAGCGCTTTCATGTAAAGTTTGGAAAGAATACAAAGTTTTCTATGAAAAAATAAAACTTGGAATTGTCTAGTGAGAAGGAAGTTGAAGCCATAATGCTAAATTCAGTGTATAATGTTTCAAATTAGTTTCTGTAGGACATATGATAATGTATTATTTATTTATGAAGGGATCTGCAAAGTTAGAAAAAGCTGAAATATTGCAAATGACAGTGGATCATTTGAAGATGCTTCAGGCAACAGGGGGTAAAGGTAAGTAGATGGCTTCATTTTTTTTTTTTGCCTTTTTTACCTTTCTCTTTTCATGTTATTCCCCTAATATTGTAAGGAAGTCATAGTTGAACAGTTCTTTAACAAGCTGGGATAGGCGGCCCCAGATTAAAGCCGTGGAAATCAATGCTAATGGCAGGATTGAACTCGTGGGAAAGAACTTCTGGAACAAAAGAAGCACTTGACCCTGGGCTTGTGTTTGCTTTCATAATACTGTGGGAGTAAAGCTTCATTCACAGCAGCCTGGTCAGAGATTTGTTTAGGACTTAAGAAGCGCATGCTGGAATCTGTACAGAAAGAAAAACACACACACACACACACAAACATCCAAACATAAACAGGAGGTTAGAGGCAATCCTTTTCTCCTTCTCATTCTTTCTTCCTACTCCTTGTTCTCCTTCTTCTACATTAAGTGAAAGCTAAGACTGAAAATAATTCAGCTATTCCAAAGGAAGTGACTCTAGAGTTATTTTCATTATTGCTTTTAGATTTTGTTTGGTTTTGAATTTAGACCAAACAGAATAGTTGAAGTGCAGGTAGGAAGTCTCTGCACTAGAAGCCATTAATGGAGCAGTCATTCCTGGAGAAAGCAAACAGGAGCAGGTACTCCAGGTCCAGGGCCCTAGAGAGGTGTTCTCCGTACTAGATAGTGACTTAGGGAAGAATCATCAAGGTGGTGAGAGATGATCTCTCATCTCATGCTAAAAATAGCCTTGAGATCCTAGTTCACTCAGATTTCATTATCCCACTTACACATCACAACTCAGACTTGATTTTGCCCCTCTGAATCTTTTTCATCCTTCAAAGAATCCTTTGATATTCACCTTAGCCAAGGGTGTTATTTAGTATATTTAACAACTGAATAAGGAGAAGGTATCACACAGATTGAAGGGCTGCACCTAAATCCTGGAGGCCTCCCTGTGCTCAGCATTAACCTATATTACACAGTATATGGATCCTAGATCAGAGCAGAGGCAAGGGCATTGGAGGGAAATAACTGTTTACCAGTATTTAACTCCTATATAGCCATACCACTGAATATCTCTAGGACATCAGCCCTGATCTTAACCATCTTTTACCTGTGTCTAGTAGGGAGGGAGGGTAACCATTGTATAGAGAAGCCCCAGTGGGTTGACTTATCCCAGATGGTACCTTCTCAAGGAACCATCCTGAATGAGATACAGTGGCATGAGATGCAAACGTTCTTACATAATGGAGAAGATAATTTGATTAAATCACCAAAGCTAATGATCCCGTCTAGGTTGACCTCTGCTGTGCCTTTGACCTAAGAAAAAAGTAGCCTGCTGTACTTTGAGGGCTACACTAGCACGATAAGCGCCAAAGCCCCCTGCAGCCCCATGATCCTGTCTCTACAACTGTTACCTCAGGATGTTAGGAGACTGATTGAATTAGTCATGCTGAGAGAAAATTTGTTTGATTGCTTTATTTCCCTTAGGATTGTTAGCCACAAGTCTGAGTTTTCTTATCAGGGTTTCAAATATTTGGCAGGAGCTGTACTTGTAAAGAGTAATATTGTTCTTAGGCTTTATTATAAAAACTAAGTTCCATCTTGGTTGCTATTCTTGGCCACCTGGACAGTCCTAAAATTTGTCCCAGAATAGTTTGTGAACAGACATTTCCAAGTAGGCGCCATACATGTTGCCTGACTGTCAGGTCACTGAAGATGTCATTGCACTGGAGAATGGCCTTCAAGAAGGGAGCTGGTGGTTTGGGCTAGCACTGGAAAAACTTCCAGCTGCCTCATAATACAGTGGTGAAGGGTGTCACATCTGTAGCTGGATTGCATGATTTCAAATCCTGGTTCTGCCATTGATTAGCTCTGTGACTTTGGGTAAATTACTGACCCCTGGAGCTCCAGTTTTATCATCTCTTAAAAAAGGACAGTTACAGTATCCATTCTATAACTCGTAAGGCTGTTGCAAGTTAATTCACTTAAAGCCCATAGGATAGTGCTGGCACAGAGGAAGTGGTATGAACATGTATGTTACTGTTGGCCCAAGATCCATTCACAAAAGACAGCTACTTATTTCCCTGTGAAGTCCGCAATAGCATAGGAATTGCATAATTTATATTCCTTAAGATACAACAGAAAACTCAGCCATATACAACAACATAGCACGCAAACCACAAATTTCAATTATTTCTTGACCACTAAAGAAAATTCTTAGAAGCTCTTAGGGCTCCAATTCTGTTAGTTCATTCTTTACAGTCTGTCTTGGTATGACAATAGTATCTAGAGAGGATTTAGTAGAATAACCTAAGCTTCGAAATCCTTCTGGATTTCTGGACTCTATCTATTCTGTTCATTACCTCCGTCTTTCTCTCACGGGAGTCAGAAGTCTGCAAAGCCCTAGAGAGAACCTTGAGGACCAAAATATGAAATCTTACATGAATACCTCTTCTTTAGGAATAACTTCATCCTAATCCAAGGGGCTGTGTTTGCTAACTGTGTCAGAGTCCTGGGATGATAACTATTTTTGCTGCTGATCTTCCACATTTCATGGTATTCTCTTGGTAATCAGCTTCGTACTGTTGTTGTTTCTGTTTTAATAGTGTATATATTTGCCACAAATATCTTCTGGGGACTACCAAATTGTTGGAATTTTAGCTTTAGGACTTTGAATATATGTGACTACTATTTCCAAAGCTCTTTGATTACAAATTAAGATACTCTAATTTGTAATAGGTGATGAAGAAACAGGTAATACTTTGATCAACAAAAATATAAACAGATAATGTAGTAAATGCTTTAGATAAAAATAACTGCTGGGTGTGGTGGCTCATGCCTGTAATCCCAGCCCTTTGGGAAGCCAAGACAGCAGGATTGCTTCAGTTCAGGAGTTCTAGACCAGTCAGAGTAACATAGCGAGATCTTGTCTCTACTAAAAAGCAAACAAATTAGCAGGCATGGTAGTGCATGCCTGTAGTCCCAGCTACTCAGGAGGCTGAGGCAGGAAGATCACGTGAGCCTGGGAGATGGAGCCTGCAGTGAGCTGTGATTGGATCACTGTACTCCAGCCTGGGTGACAGAGTGAGACTCTGTCTCAAATAAGTTAGGGCTGGGTGCAGTGGCTCATGCCCGTAATCTCAGCACTTGGGAGGCCGAGGCAGGTGGATCATGAGGTCAGGAGTTCGAGACCAGCCTGACCAACATGCTGAAACCCCGTGTCTACTAAAAATACAAAAATTAGATGGTCGTGTTGGCACGTGCCTGTAGTCCCAGCTACTCAGGAGGCTGAGGCAGAAGAATTGCTTGAACCCGGGAGGCAGAGGTTGCAGTGATCAAGCCACTGCATTCTAACCTGGGCAACGGAGTGAGACTGTCTCAAGAAAAAAAAAAAAGATAAATAAGTTAATAAATAACCTTGTGATATTTCTTATGTATGTACACTCCCAAAAATGAATAGACTGAACTTTTGATTTGAAAATTGCTTTTTTACAAGTTGTAAATGAAATGAAAAATCTGTTCGTACATACCAGAGGTTACTCATGCAAAGTAGGTAACATTTCCCTAAATGTCTGATTATTATTGTACCCTAAATTAGACATTATTGTTTCCCCTTTTTTTTTTTTTTTGAGACAGAGTCTCACTCTGTCACCTAGGCTGGAGTGCAATGGCCTGCTCTTGGCTCACCGCAACCTCCGCCTCCCGGATTCAAGTGATTCTTCTGCCTCAGCCTCCCTAGTAGCTGGGATTACAGGTGCGTGGCACCGTGCCCGGCTAATTTTTGTATTTTTAGTAGACATGGGGTTTCACCATGTTGGTGAGGCTGGTCTCGGCCTGCCTTGGCCTCCCAAAGTGCTGGGATTACAGGCTTGAGCCACCACTCCCGCCGACATTATTTTCTATTCTAATGTATTATATTTGGCCAGAGACTCAGATAAATGTGACCAAGCTCTAGCCATTTTTAGGGTAGTAACTATAGGTATAGGAGTACCTGCATATACACCAACAAAATTAGTATACATTCTTTTGTTGGGTGTATACCAGAAAAATATAAGGACATATATTTGAACCTCAGAAAAACTAGGAGTTAACCTATAGTATTTTCCATACCAGGAACTTAGCCTTATATTACTGACAGAAAAATAAGATCTTCAAATAAGAAACCAATTTTTTTAAAAAAAATTCATTTTGTTTTCATTAAATTTTTTATACAAAGTTATGACAAGATGTTTTCACTTTGTTGATAAAAAACATTGTGAGTCAAGGAGCATTTATGAATTTATTGCGATTCTAGCACATTTCTAAAGTCCTCAAGCCGCTAAGATGCACTTGCATCTCTGTTAAAATGCCAAGAGAGTAAAGATGTTTCAGATAAGCCCTTTAATCTCCAACTCATGTGACAGAGACAGAGAGACTGGAACTCTATAATTCCACAAAAACGTTTCTGGGGAATTTCACTATCCCACAATACAAAAGGGGAGACCCCATTTCTTTCTCTGGAAGTGTTTGAAACGCGGGTGTTCTTAATTTTTTTCCCCACTGTGATATTTAGCTGCAAGAACAACTGTAGCATATTGCATTGCCAGAGTTGTCACACATGTGAGTGGCAAAGTATACTTTCTTAACTTCTGTAAAAAATTAAAACCATAAATAGCTGGCAATATTTTCAGAAAGGATTATCGTTCCACTTCAGTCTTCTGAAGGACAGAGTGGAACATCAGTGGGTGGTTATTCTTAACTGTACCATTTTCTCACTCCCACCCCCCATCTCTCTCTCTCTCTCAATCTCTCTCCTGTCCCCCACTGTGCGCAAACCCACTTTTAGGTTACTTTGACGCACACGCTCTTGCCATGGACTTCATGAGCATCGGATTCCGAGAGTGCCTAACAGAAGTGGCGCGGTACCTGAGCTCCGTGGAAGGCCTGGACTCCTCGGATCCGCTGCGGGTGCGGCTCGTGTCTCATCTCAGCACTTGCGCCTCCCAGCGGGAGGCGGCGGCCATGACATCCTCCATGGCCCACCACCATCACCCCCTCCACCCGCATCACTGGGCCGCCACCTTCCACCACCTGCCTGCAGCCCTGCTGCAACCCAACGGTCTCCACGCCTCGGAGTCCACCCCTTGTCGCCTCTCCGCAACTTCAGAAGTGCCTCCTGCCCACGGCTCTGCTCTCCTCACGGCCACGTTTGCCCACGCGGATTCAGCCCTCCGAATGCCATCCACGGGCAGCGTCGCCCCCTGCGTGCCACCTCTCTCCACCTCTCTCTTGTCCCTCTCAGCCACCGTCCACGCCGCAGCCGCAGCAGCCACCGCGGCTGCACACAGCTTCCCTCTGTCCTTCGCGGGGGCATTCCCCATGCTCCCCCCAAACGCAGCAGCAGCAGTGGCTGCCGCCACAGCCATCAGCCCGCCCTTGTCAGTATCAGCCACGTCCAGTCCTCAGCAGACCAGCAGTGGAACAAACAGTAAACCTTACCGACCCTGGGGGACAGAAGTTGGAGCTTTCTAAATTTTTCTTGAACTTCTTGCAATAGTAACAATGTCCTCCATTTCAGAGTCAGCTTAAAACCTCTGCACCCTGAAGGTAGCCATACAGATGCCGACAGATCCACAAAGGAACAATAAAGCTGTTTGAGACACAAACCTCACGAGTGGAAATGTGGTAGTCTCTTTTTGTCTCTCGCCCCTTTTTGTTTGGTTTAAGGCAGCTCTGTAACTGACATCAGCAACTTTTGAAAACTTCACACTTGTTACCATTTAGAAGTTTCCTGGAAAATATATGGACACTACCTTCCAGCAGTGCATCAGTATGTCTGAATTGGGGAAGGAAAATGCCCTGACTGAATTCTCTTGAGACTAGATGGGAAATACATAGAGAGAGAGAGAGTGAGAGAATCGTGTTTCATAAGTGCCTGAGCTTAGGAAGTTTTCTTCTGGATATATAACATTGCACAAGGAGAGACGAGTGTGGAGTTAGGTTAAGAAAGGAAAGGGACAGAAGTCTTGCAATAGGCTGCAGACATTTGAATACCATGCCAGAGAAGAGTATTCTGCTGAAACCAACAGGTTTTATTGGTCAAAATGATTGCTGAAAAGAATTTTCAAGTTGAAAGACATAGTTTTATCTTAGTTTGCCTTCTATGTACAGACATGCCAAGAGGTGACATTTAGCAGTGCATTGGTATAAGCGATTATTCCATCAGTTCTCAGATTAACAAGCATTTCTGCTCTGCCTGCCAGCCCCCAGGCACTTTTATTTTTTGGATGGCTCAAAATATGGTGCTTCTTTATATAAACCTTACTTTATATAGTGCACCTAAGAGCAGTTGCCTACCATGTGCCCACCAGAGGCTACTTAATTCATGCCAACTTGAAAACTCTCCAGTTTGTGTGAGTTTGGATTAATTTATTCAGTTTCATTTGGACTATTTTTATATATTTATCCTCTTCATTTTCTCCTAATAATACAACATCTACTCTTGTCACCCTTTGGGAGAAGTTAAATTTCTGGAGGTGATGAAGCAAGGAAGGAGCATTGGGAAGAGAAAAGCTACGGTTTTTAAAGCTCTTTGTCAAGATAGTGATTGCATTTGATCCCAAAGCAAGGTGAATGTATGCAATGGGATGTACATAAGTTATTTTTGTCCATGCCTAAACTAGTGCTATGTAATGGTGTTGTGTTTTTGTTTTTTTTTCAATTTTGTTTAATGACAAAATAATCTCTTAATATGTTGAAATCAAGCACGTGAGAGTTTATGTTTAAAAGATAAGAGACACAGCATGTATTATGCACTTCATTTCTCTGCTGTGTGGAGAAAGCAATAAACATGAGAATGTTAAACATTACGCAAAATTATACTTTTAAATATTTGTTCTAAAATTCCTGTACCTAGTCTTTTTTGCATTACTTTGTAACCTTTTTCTATGCAAGAGTCTTTACATATCACTAATTAAATGAAGTCCTTTTTGACTCTTTTTTTATGTGGATGAGTTGCTTTGCAGAAATGTAGCTTTCCACTTTTGATGTGGAAAGTCGACATGAATCTCGAGAGGTCTTTATTTACTGACAATTCAAGCTATGGCTTTTCTTTATGTATTTCAAAATCATTTGACTGATGTAATTCACAGCTTGCCTGAAAATAACATTTATCTGATCTTGTAAACTAAACATAGGCAGATAAGATATTTGGAGGCAGAAACTAATCACTTCCTCTGCCTTTTATTCTTAACTACAGTTCTTGGAAAAGTGCAAATTCAAGACTTCCAAATAGTTTACCAGATATAGGATAACAAGCCTGAACATGTCATACATGTAATTCAAATACATTTGTAGACTGTTTTAAAAACATCACATACATACATGATAGGCATATATATCCTAATGATAAATCCCCTGTGCTTCGATGACAATTTATTATGTTGCTGTGGAAATTTTATGGATATTGCCTCCGCTTCAGTGAGGCCTAAATAAACTATTATAGTGCTCCTGAAGCTATTGGGCCAAACAACATGAAAAGAATGAAAGTGATTTTTATTATGCTTATCAATTTGTACAAAGGAAAAAGGAGGCTTTTACAATATTCTGGTCTTGAAAAATCAAGCAAATAGTTCAATTTCTGTCTGTAAGTGGGTAATGAAAAGGTGGAAGTGGGGCAAAAGCAAATCACCTTGTTTTTCTTGTCTGTAAGCCCTGTGGTTCTTTTATCTTCAGTTGGCTCCAATAGAATAAGGTAGCAAAAAAGAAAATTGATTTAATTTTCTTAGGTGGTTGCTTTATAATCATGATTTGTGGACATAGCCATATAATTTTTAAATTTAAAACCTGAATGTATGCCTATTGTAATGTCAGCATTCAGATAACTTCTTTTCCTTTTTTTGAAATGTAAACTTTTCGAGATCAGGAATTTAAAATTTATTTGGATTAAATAAGATAAATTCCTTTCCTTCCTCCTTCCCCCGCTTCTCTTCCCTTTTGTTTTTTATTGCAGGTTATATATGTATCATTATTTTTTTCTTTTCTTTCTTTCTTTTTTTTTTTTTTGAGACAAAGTCTCACTCTGCTCACTCTGTCACCCAGGCTGAAATGGGGTGGTGTGATCATGGCTCACTGCAGCCTTGACCTCCCAGGTGCAGGCAATCCTCCCACCTCAGCTTCCCAAGTAGCTGGGACCACAGGCGTGCACCACCATGCTCAGCTAATTTTTGTATTTTTTGTAGAGATGGGGTCGTACCATATGACCTGTTGCCCTCAATTCATTCACCTGTTTCAGCCTCCCAAAGTGCTGGGATTATAGGCATGAGCCATCATGCCCAGCTTATTATTTTTCAATTCTGCTAACTAAAATATTTGCAAACCAACTTGCAACATAGTTAATAAGAACGTGTTCCTAATGATAATCATTGTCAGTAATTCAGTCATTTCAAGTTAATTATGATCAATGTTTCGTGTGATTGACTTCTAGCATCACATCTCACTGTTGATATTAACTTGACCATTGGAGGTTGCCATCTCCCATCCAAGTGTTTTGTGAAGGTGGTATTCCACCTTTAGGTGTGGTAATTTTCATGTTTGCTACCAAAATAGAAAAGGAGTTATACCCTTTAAAATTATTTTAGGGAAAAAGTATTTTCAGGGTTTGAATTATTAATGATTGCTTTTATTTGTGTAAAAGTTGGTATCAAAATTAACTCAAAGGATAAAAGGAAAAAGGGAACACTTTTAGAAATTTGTGTTTTCCTAACTGTTTAAAGCTGTGTGTATGGCTAATTACAACAGGGTTTTTTAAATTTCACATCAGTGAGCCAGAAGGTATTTTTTAAAATAACTGCTATGTGCCCAGCATTGCGCTGTATATGTTGAGTTTTGCATGGTATGTAGTAGCATGTCAAAGTACAATCCTGTAGACTGACAATGATAGGTATGGCTGCCACCCTAGCTATTCACAGGGGTTCTCAAAAGAAGGAGGTGCACTGAGAGTCACAAAAAGAGATTCTGGGAGCTATGGGGAGGAGCTTTTGCTTTTCTTTGGATATTTTACTATCATAAATATGATATTTCATTTTTCAAGAAATATGAGGGACCTTTAAGGTGATGTTGAAACATTAAAAAGTCCAAATTTTTTTTTTTTTTTTTTTTTTTTTTTTTTTTTTTTTTTTTTTTTTTTTTTTTTTTTTTTTTTTTTTTTTTTTTTTTTTTTTTTTTTTTTTTTTTTTTTTTTTTTTTTTTTTGAGACAGAGTCTCACTCTGTCACCCAGGCTGGAGTTCAGTGGTTCACTGCAGTGATCATGGCTCACTGCACCTCAACCTCCTGGGCTCAGGTGATCCTCCCACCTTAGCCCCCAAGCAGTTGGGGGAAAATTCAAATATTAATCAGAGTGATGGCTCTCCTATGCACCTGTGCATATGTATTATCAAATATAATGAAGCCTTTCTGACTATCTTTCTTATATATTCAAATTGTTCTTTTTGCCAATCATTAAGTTATCAAAAAGTCAGACTAATCACCTTAGGTAACATCATCAGAAAGCAATATGATTTTAGAATTTCATTCAAGATGAGATTTGGGTGGGAAAAAATAGAATTCCATATTTCCATCAGTCTAAGCCTCCATTAGTTGCAAGATACATTATTGGTTGAAATCAGTTTTTAAAGAAAAAGAACCACTACAACATAGCTTTATACATTGACCATAAAACTGCCTAATTACTAGAATATAAAAGAAATTTAATGCACCTTGGATTTTAGGCAACACAATAATACAGTAGTATACTCAAATCCAGTTTTAGAAATTCATGGCTGGAGTTGTACATAGATTAAAATGTGGCTGTTTTAGCTTACTTTTAAAATGTCTCATTAGGATAGAGTCCTAGTCAAATCAAAGAATCTAGATTGGCTTTGTAAGCCTAATGATCTAAAGATAGATGTATTTTTTTAAACTTTTCATTACCCAATGGGACTACCTCTAGTTGTTCTGCTGCATTTTACTGAAGAATGGAGTTTGACTTCCCCTTATAATTCTTTTAAGATCTAAGCACTGATTGAGGCTGTGAATATTTCAGTAACTACAACAAAGCATTGCAGCAAACATGACATCATAAACTGTGACTATAGCTCATATTATTTGGAAGGCTAAGTCTTTGAACTTAGATGGGAGATCTTTAGAAGAAGAAAAGCCCCTAAGCTTACATAGACAATCTTGGGTGAGGGGCCAAAGGCAGATGGGAAATAGTTCTCTAGGCACCAGGTGGTATTTTTTCCCAAGGCTCCCTTACTTCTAACTTCAAAGGAAAGGAAGTGGTCAGGGAATCTCCGCTCTGACTGTTGGAATCAGTACCCATTGTAAGGTGCAGGTCTGAAAAAGAAAATCAATTATGGCACAAACTGCTAATACTGGTCAGTTGATCTCTGTACTAAGCCCCATGCTAAGTGTTTGAAATCTGTTTCTTCATTTAAGCCTCATAATAGTTTATTTACTTACATATTAGGAAGTGAGTAATAAAGCTTAATTGTCCAAGGCTATTCCTAGCAGGTAGAGCTTTGACTTAACCTAGACCTATCTACTTAATTCATACTTCTGATATCTCGGCTGTGGCTTTTGACACCGCTTTTTTGGTCTCTGAATTATTCAGACTTCCCCAGGATTTCAGCCTGCCTGGGATCACTGTGGACTAAGGATGAGAGTAAATCTAGCCATAGTATTATTACAGAACCACCTCCATCTCACTCTTTCAATATATGAAAGGATGAAAAAAGGAATAACTCCACTTTATGATGCAACATAAAAGGGAAATTATCTTGGCAGTTCTCTACTTTTAATTCAACTTTCCATCAAGTCACATCTATCTTTTCTTCATCCACAAACTTACTCTGTAAAGGCTACCAAAGAAAATTCTATAATCTCAAAGTAGTTGACAAAGATGTGGTAAAATGGTGAAATATTAAGGTGCTAAGCAAATGGAATCTGAAAAAAAAAATATTTCCAATCTTCTATTGAATCTAAACGATAAGAAATTGTTGTTGTTGTTGTTGTTTAGGGAGAATGCTGAATTATTCTGAATGTTTATAGACCATAGGTCCATATGCCATAAAATAAAATTTTTCATTTGAACTATGAAGACCTGTCCAATAACCCATTCACTTTAATAATTCTCGTAATCAGAAAAGGCCTTTTAACTAACCTAACTCTTTGGCCTATAGTTAAAGAATGTTTTTGATAGTTAACATGTGTATAATTTTTCAAAAATCCTTGCCCAGAGAAGTTTTTATATGCCTCTAAGTTCTTAGCCTTCTATAAACTAAATATTTGGTTTTCTTGATCTCTGTTGTCATTCTGTCAGTATGTGGAAATGAAGATATTCATACATATGAAGTGTGATATGCCTGTAATAGAACGTATTATAAGCTTTTTTTAAGGGGTAGAAGGAGGTTGAAAAACCTTGGCATTTAACTCTAAAATTTGTTGTATGAAGTTTGCATTGTAAGTCTTGTGTTTTCATTACAATGAAAACAAAGTCACATTTTCTCATTGGGGAAGAAAAAGTATTTTACAAAGAATGGCTATTATTCATAATGTTTTACTTGTGTAAGTGTAGTGATAAATTATAACTCTGAACACAAGTGAATATCTTAGTTGAGTTAACCACTCCTTTCCTGATTATAAGCTATCAAGCTGAATAGGATTTACCTTCCTAGGTCTTTCAGCACTTCTTTTTTAACCTTTTTCCTTAATTGCAGAGAAGCTGAAGACTTTTTTTTTTTTTTTTTAACCAAAACAATGTGGTCAGAGCTTTGCATAGCTCTGTTTGGGGAGACTTTCCCTAAGCCAGCAATGACTGGGCTCTTTCCCTGTCCTAATCAGTCTGTCCCAGCACAGCTGCATGAAGTTGGCTTCTTTGGGGCTCTAGCAAGATGATGGTGTTTGCAGTCATGAGGGCAAAATACAGAGGCACACAGACCATATTTTACTCTCATGATGACACATTTCTGTCACAGGTGCAAGCTATACAAGCAGCCACTGTTAGATTTATTGTTTTGACATCTTTCTCACAGTGGAAAGATAAGCATAAAATAGTACAAATGGTTGGGTGTGGTAACATCATGAAAATCCATGTGCAAGCTGTGCGTACGTGTGCCTGTAGTTCCAAGAACTTGGGAGGCCGAGGCAGGAGGATCATTTGAGCCAGGGTTTCAAGGCTGTAGTGAGCTATGATTGTGCCACTGTGCTCCAGCCTGGGTGACGGAGGGAGATCCCATCTCAGAAACAAAAACCAAAAAGACATGTGCAAGCTGGTGACCATCTGATAAGGGAGATGAGAGTATGGCCAAGCTCAGTGGAAAAGCCTTACCTATGGTGACACATATCTTTTATTGATACTTGTAAGGAAGTTTGAGAGGCCATTGAGCCCATCTGAAAGGTATTCACGAGTCCATCACTGCTGAATCATTAAACAGATTTAAGGCATATGTGTTGCATCAAGAGAACAAGCTTAAAACACCAGGTGCCTCCTGACCAAGACGATCATGGGAATGAGTCTCAGCACTCAACCCATGAATTATCTGGCCACACTGACCATTTCTCATACCAGAGATACTTTTTTGATTGTGATCTTCAAACCCCAAGGATTCCCAAGAGTGGGAGCCACAGACAAAACAACACAGGAACAATAATTCAATATAAATGCATTTAGCCACTTCCCCAAACACCAAGATCCAGCCAACAAGACAACCTCTTTGCTCTGGATATTAGGAGCGTGGACAAAAGAAAAAACAAAGTTCACAACTTGTTTGTCATTAGGATATGACACAGTGAGAGAAGTGGTGAAAGTTATTTGTTTGTTATGTTTAAATGTATAATTTGAGTTAAAATTCTGTAAGTGTATTCTCTATTGATACAGGAAAGACAGTAACAAGAAAGTTGTTTGCTTAATAATACAGCAACTTCAAAGCCATATCTAAGAAAATGCATGTATAATTACTTAAATCAACTTTATAAGCAATTTTATTTAAGATGTGGGAGCTTCTTAAAATTATTGGTGCTTACTCATCAGACTGCTTATAAACAACTTGAAATCCATATTTATAATTCTAGTGAATTTATCTCTATTCAATATTTATAAGTCATTTTAAAATACCTCAACTTTTCAAAAAGTGTAATAAGTATAAAGACTAACAGGTTCTGAAGTCAGATAGACCTGGATGCATCTTGAGATATAATGGCTATGTGACTTTGGGCAAATTACTGAAATTTGGACAAGTTACTAAGCTTTGTTTTTATCATTAGTGAAATAGTTTTGTTTCGAGACAAGGTCTTGTTCTGTCAATGCAGTGGCTCCATCATAGCTCACTGTAGTCCTGACTTCCCAGGCTCAAGCAATCATCCCACCTTAGCCTCCCTAGCAGCTGGGACTATAGGTATGGGGCACAATGCCTGGCTAATTATTTTTTTTTTAAGATGGGGGTCTTGCTATGTTGCCCAGGCTGGTCTTGAACTCCTGGGCTCAAGTGATCCTACTGTCTCTGCCTCCCAAACTGCTAGGATGACAGGCATGAGCTACCATCCCCAGCCACAAAATAGAATTTTAATAGAAAACATAGTATACTATCAAGAAATGGTAGTGCAGCTTATTCAAATTTAATTTATTAAAGATGTTTTAAAATCCACATAAAGTCTCATTTTGTCTTTTTTTTTTTTGGAGACAGAGTCTTGTTCTGTAGCCTAGGCTGGAATGCAATGGCGCAATCTCAGCTCACTGCAACCTCTGCCTCCTGCTTCAAGCAATTCTAATGCCCTAACCACCCAAGTAGCAAGGATTACAGGTTATCCTTTCCCAGCTAATTTTTTGTATTTTTAGTAGAGACAGGGTTTTGCCATGTTGGCCAGTCTGGTCTTGAACTGATCTCAGGTGATCTGCCTGCCTCGGCCTCCGCAAGTGCCAGGATTAGAGGTGTCAGCCACCACGCCCAGCCTCATTTGGTCACATACACAACTTCTGCTTTCCCACTCATACACTTTCATTCAAATACATACCAAGGTAGCCCCTCAATATCCATTCTCTTTATATTAAATTAATAACATGTACATATTGATTTTTATAAATATATTCACAGATTTGCAGAATTTCAGAGTTAGAAGAACACAAACTAGACCGTGATTCTTCATTTTTCAGTTGAGAAAAATGGAAGCACAACCAAGTTAGATCATCTTTCCCACAGTGGCATGATCCAAGTCTCCTAATTTCCAATACATGATTCTTTCCGAGACAAAGTCACCATAAGGCAAACAAATATTTTCTTTTATATCTTTTCTATTTTAGATGCCAGGGGGTTTTATTTTGTTGTGGGTGAGCTAAATAGGTCTGTTTGTTAAGATAGCACACTTTATGTTTCCTGTCTTCAAAAGTTATGGTTTTTAGTCTGATTCAAAATAAATTCAATGGAGTCATATTTCTTTAAAAGAAAAAGCTCGACTCTGATGAGTATGGCTGAGACTGAAATTGCATTACTGTTTTCAAGTGATGTCCCTCATTATCAAAAAGCTAATCACACAAAGGTGAACAGAGTTGTGCCACTAAGACTCAGCGCAGAATCTTTCATATATACAGTAAAACTGTATAAAACTACTGAACCACCCATGACTGGGCACAGGTTTTGAGCTGCTACTTCATCCTAATGCTCTTAGTGGGAAGACAAAATCCTTCACCTCAATACACGGCCATGCAAGAGCCGTCCCCTGCCTACTTCCTAGGCCTCTCTTCACCTCTCTCTGACACCTCTGTCTTGCCATCCAGCCTTCCTGGCTTTTTTCAGCCTCTGGTATTCTTGCTCCCTCCTGCTACAAGGCCTTGCACATGTTCCTTCTACATGAATATTCCTTTCTTTCCTTTTTACCTAGGTAACTCATCTTCATCTTTCAGATGTCAACAAATGGATCACTCCTCTGACATCTCCAACTGGTTCAAAACCTCATTGTAGAATTATATGAACCACCTATGTCTCCTTTCTTTCTCATATACTTTGTCAGTCACAATTTAAATTTATGATTGTATGATTACTGTCTATCTTCACCACCACACTCAAAGCAAATGAAAGTGACTGTGTTTCTGCTCATCATTGAGTCTCCAGGACCTCTTTGCCCTGCATCTATCTGATACAGAAAAGAAGCTCAATAAATATTTTTGGACATCGGTTAAATGAATGAATACATGAACGCATGACTGACAGAATGAGGAATGAATGAATGAACATCATATGCTGAACCAGACTTTACATGCTGCATTGAATTTATTTGAATGGCTTTCCCCAGTCTTTAATCTGATAGAACAGTGTATATACAAGTAAAATAAAACACAACTGATGAGACAAGAAGAAAAAAACTAAAGAAAAAAAACCCTCAACATTTCAAAAGTAGGAGTACTTAAGAATCAGAATGAGAAACATGAGACCAGGACGCCACCTTGTGGTTTATTTTCACATTTACCATTTTTGACTCCCTTTCAGAGCAACTTCAGAAAGTTCAACCTGGAATTTTTCTACTTCAGGAAAAAGCATCACTATAAAAACTATGGCAATAGAGGGGAGTGGAATTTTGCTCAACTAGATATCGCTTACATGCCATATCTGAAAGAGCACAAATATTACCTATCATTTCTTTATATTTTTCATTTTAATTAGTGAATTAATAGAATAGCATAACATATATACCTATATGTGTGTATATATATATACATGTATAAATAATCAAATGAGAATCAATACTTTTGTACAAACCACCAAGCTTAGCATTTAGCACCGCTAGTACTTTGAAAGTCCCTTGTGTACTTTTTCTTTTCTCCATCTTCTCCATTCCCCATTCCCATTTTGCTTTTATTTATAGTTTACCATCTATATGTCTATCAATGAACAATATTTTAAATTTATCATTTTAAAACTTCATATAATATGAGATTATAGTGTATCTGACTTGCTTATTAAGTGAAATATTATTTTCCTGGAATTCATCATGTTGATAAGAGGAGATGCAATCCATTTTTTTTTTTTTTTTACTACTCTGTAGTATTTCATTGTATGACTATACCACGGTATATTTAGCCACTCTAATCTTAATAGTCAACTTGCTTCTAGTTTGGGTCTATTATGAATGGTGCTGCTGTGAACGTTCTTGCACACATCTGGTGCACACATGCGGGGATTTCCCAGACGTTGAGTTGCCAAGTATGGGAATCTCCAACTTTAGATAATATCAAATGTTTTCCAATTTATTTTATTATGCCAATTTACACTCCCACCATTAGTGTATAAGACTTTCCATTGTTCTATATTCTTGGCAACAGTTGATATTGCCAGATTTTTCCATTTTGCCTCTTTGATGGGTATAAACAGTATCTCTTTTGTTTTAGTTTGCATTTCCCTGATCACGAAAGAGGTTGATTCTGTTTTCAAAGATTTGTTGGTCGCCCTTGTTTCTTCTGAAAAGTTCCAGTTTCAGTCTTTTGCATCATTCTTCCATTTATTCATGCAAGGATCATTTGAATTGCTACTATATACCAAGTACTATCATGGCCTGGAGGATACAAAAATAAATACAACATGGACCCTGCCCTCTGCTATGGAGCTCTTGGCTTGTCTATCATTTTGTTGCCTTCAGCGATCAATTAAAGACTAAAAAACAGAAAAAATTTTTGACCACCAATTATATGATTACCACTTTAACACAAAGTAAGTTATGAACTCCAGTCTCAGGGAATTTACAAAAGCACAACTTACACAAAACAATAGCAAATTATATAAAGTACTATATATACTGCAGAAATTCAGAGGCTATAATAAGCAAAAGAAAAGCTAATTGATCAAGTAGATCCATAGTTTAAATTTAAATTTGTTTCTTTTTAACAAATTGAAAAATATTTTTCTATAGCCTACTCATTAAAGTAAGAAGATAAAAAAATTAAGGAACCATTTTTAAGTCAATAAAATAACAACATGGAGATGTGGCAAAGATTATTTTTAAATAGATAAAAATTGTACTAAAGAATAAACCACTGTTACATATAAACATGCCTATCCATAAGGGCAAGTACATTTGTATTTGCCATTAAACTTATTAATAAAAATTTCCCACTTCTTTCTATAGAATCTGATAACTCCTGATAAGCAGCTACTAGGTTAACTTTCACCAAACTTGGTAATGCACAGAATTCAATTATACACTTTAAAAAGAACCTGCAATGTCATATAATTCTTCTTTGCTTCTATGCAACACTCCCCATAAACCACCCTGTTTGTAATGATCTCTCTAAAGAAGACTCTCCATAGTGCAACCAGACAATTTGTTGTAATGGGAGGAGTATTAAAGAATACAAGATTCAGGCCGAGGGCATCTAGATTGGAATTCTGATTCTCCCACATACTTGTGTGACTTAGATAGGTTTACATAAACTTTCTGAATCTATGTTTTCTAAGCCGCGCAACACAAGAATAATTATTGTAAAGATTGACTTGATTGGTGTGGACAAAGGACCCAATTTAGTGTTCAGTATCTAAAATAATTCAGTAAAAGTCAGACATTATTCACAATAACTCAGTTAAACACTATTTTCACTTGCTCTTCTCTCAGCAGAAATGTAGAGCTGTCATTCATATAAGAATAGCATTATGGTGGGCTCAGCCTGCATATAATTATTTTCAAGTGAAGTCCTAGAAGTCCATTTCCAATTTTGGTCTATTATGAATGGTGCCACTGTGAACCAAGACTTCTTTGCCCTGCATCTATCTGATACAGAAAAGAGCCTCAACAAATATTTTTGGACATTGGTTAAATGAATGAATATATGAACGCATGACTGACAGAATGAGGAGGGAATGAATGAATGAATGTCATATGCTGAACCAACATACTTGCTCCATTGAATGTATTTGAATGGCTTTCCCCAGTCTTTAATCTGATAACTAGTCTTTAATTGACAATTTATTTTGTTCATTCAATACTAATCATACGTCCAGCACTGTATTGGATGCTGGTAAAGGTCCTTCCCTTCCTCTTTTTCCACTCCTGGTTACTCTCAGGCATCCTTACAAATTTCAGTGTGCCTCAGCCCAAATCACCATTCATTGTAGGAGTCCAATTCTAGATGAATGACAATTTCGAATTTAAAACAAAATAATTGGACAAGTCCAGGGAAAATATTTTTTATATACAGCAAATAACCTTTGCTTTCTTTTGTGCAGGTAATTCTTTTTCCTTTGCCTTTGAAGCACCTATTCACATGTGGAATATTTCTGCAAAGAATCCTTCAGCTATTTTCCCCTCTTCACAAGCACAGAATTGAGCACAATATTCTGGCTCTACAAAGCAGCAACTTTGAGCTATTGCTGTGTCTAAATAGCAATACCACTTTGAAATAATTTCATTCTTTGACTAAAAATAACAATAGAATAAGTAAAACACAAGGAAGATATTAATTAACCCTCAAAAAAAAACTTTTTAAAAATTAACCAAACAAATGACATATGCTGGATTATATTAGTGACTATGCAGCAATCTCCAGATTGTATTTGCTTTTGTCTTTATTTTGACCTGACTTTTCCTGACTCTAATCCTTCAGACTTTCCTCCTATGTCCTCCTCCAGCCAAAGTCAAGCCTGCAAACCTTGGCCCTTTTTTTTTTTTTTTTTTGCTGCGCCAATCTGTTGGCAAGCATTTCTGCTATTGAAACTTCAATTCTCACTGCAGAGCTGGATCTCCTTCAAATCTATCATCACTAGTCAAAAATATCAACCCATATACAAGACAGCTTCACTTGGGTGATCTCTCTTCAGTCCAAATCTAAATGCAACATAGCTTCCTCTGTTGTCCCCCGTGTCAAACAGCACCCCTTTCCAAATTAATAGGCCATGATCAAAACCTTAATGATTTTCTCCTCTGATTCCTATTAAATTATAATAGAAACAGTCTTGTTCACTTTTCTATACCTGTGCATACAAAGATGACTGGCATGGGGTAAGAATTACGTAAGTGTTTGCTAAATTCATGAATGAATGACAATAACTCTGTGAATTATGCATGGATGCATGCAAGTTAGTATCTCTCTTGTACACGTTAAGGATCCAGAGGCTCAGAGAGCTGGGTCACTTAACACAGATAACGCAGCTGATACTGGCGCAGTCAAGGTTAATTCACAGTCTCTGGCTCTGGCATAACAGTATTTCTTTGCTTTCGTAAGATCTCTTTTTCTTCTCCATATTTGCCCTTCTGCAGCACCTAGGTCATAGATAAGTTTGTTGTCTCTTTCTCACATTAGTCCCTCAGCACCTTGAATCATGTTTCTGGCAACGACCTCCTGGACAGACTTCCTTACGGTGGTATGGGCTCCCCCAGTCTGTTCTGTACCCAGCAGTCACTGTCTTAGCATCTGACTGTGCTTAATCTCCTCTGTTTCCTCCTTGATCTCTTTACAGTATACTGTTTTCTTCACTGCTACTTCCTTCTTCAAGCTCTCTTATCCTTTTATCACCTCTCTACTTTTTCACTATTTTCTACTTTTTCCCATTCTCCTTTACTATATACTCTCCTGGGTTTTCTCCTTGGTCTTCTATTCTTTCTATAGATTTTTTCTTTGGGGAGACCCCAAATCTTCTCAAACTTTTAAGTTAACGGCTCCAAAATCTCTACCTTCAACTCTAATTATCACCAAAATTCCCATTCTGCATTTCCACCCACCACTTAGCTGTGCTGCCTCTGTGGGGCTCAAACTGAACTTACCTTTTCTTCTTCATCAGTTTCTCCATCTCAGCCTCCCTATTACTTTTAACGTCACCCCAACTGTACTAGTCACAGAGAACAAATAATGGATTCATGACGGATTCCTCCCTATTCTTAACCCTTTACATCCCATCAGACATTGCATCGTCTTGGGTTCTCTTTGTAATTTCTTGAATCTGGCTGCAGCCACCTATCTGCTCTTACCTCTACTGTTCCCCAGCACAGGTTCCCTACTATAGCCAGTCTGATGTATTTAGTAATCTTTGTTGCAGATACCAGACTGTGGGTTCCTTAAAAGAAATGCCCATTCTCCTTTTATCAGGCATTCCAGATACTCCTAGCCTTTAGGTCCAGCTTGAAAAACAGTTTCAAATTTCTTTTTTGATTATAGCAGTCACTTTGTTCTCCTTTCTTTTAACATATATTGTGATTATTTGAAGTTCCTGATACATAGTAAATAATCAGTGAATGGTGCCAATTATTTTTGTTAATGATAATAATATATTTTTATCTTAATTCTCCAATGAAGTGAAAGCTTCTTAAGCACCAAGAATCACATCTTTCCTTAACCCCATGGCACTGATCACAATGGACTTCCTAGAGCATTAAGGAGTCAGCATTCTCTTCCCAGTCAGTCTCACCACAGCTAAAAGGAAAGCAAAACAAACCAAATTTAGTTGCAATCAAGCTTTCAATCTGTTTCTATGCTATGATGAAATTTCCGTTTAAAAAATAGGCAAAAAGAATCCAACAGTTCAAAAAATGGTAAAGGTTAAGATGGTATAGAACTTTCGTGACTGAAAAAAGTTAATGTCTATATAACACCATTTTTCTTTTCTTTGACTCCAACATTTCCATAGTTTCCTTTGAGGAACTCCCAGAATTCTACTTTACCCTGAATGTGGGAATTCCTAACGAAAAGTAGGTGCATTTTTGAGGGGCCTATATGATTTATATACTGGGAATTTAGACTCTGGATGTAAGACATTTAGCATATTTGTGTGAATGTCTTAGAGAAAATTTGAAACTTAACAAAAAAATTAACTAAATAGGTTATCAAAACACGATAAACTAGCGACCTAATAATTAGCCAACCATACATCTCAGAAAAGATCTATTTCTAAAAATGAGAGTAGTGACAGGCTCCAATACAGGCAAATAATCTGCCAAGTACATAATCTGAATGTACAGAAAAACTAAAAATTAACTCTAAGCATGATACAAAATAAGTATTATTTCTCATAAAACTATTTTCCTCTTTTATTAGTCAAAGAAAATCAAGGTTAAACAAAGGTTTAACTGACTGCTTATAAACACATCCAAATTATTTTTAAAAACTGAAATACAATTTTAGAATCACAGAACTTTATATTATTTGATTGTAAATTACATTGCCTGTAAATAGATATGGCATAAGTTAAGCTTTAAATTAAATAAAATTGTTAAAGTCAATTTTTAATGATTAAAATATCCCAATCAACAAATGAAAAGCACATAAAACTCATGATTTAAAAAAAAAACCCAACTACCAAAAAACAACAACAACAACAATAACAACAACAAAAAACCCCAAACAGCAAATGAAAACTACACAAAACTCATCATTTCTAAATTGCATGCAGAATACAAGAATCGTAAAGAAAACAAATTTTCCCTGACCGGGAATCGAACCCGGGCCGCGGCGGTGAGAGCGCCGAATCCTAACCACTAGACCACCAGGGAACTTGCTACAGTAACCTTCCTAAATATACTTGCCGTGTTAAAAATTTGCATTTAATTCCTCTAACCAGTAGGGGGTAGAGTATTGCGTCTAAGCCACACCTACTTTGTTCTTGCTGAGACCCGGTCCCTGAAAATATTTCCTGAAATTGAAGCCATTTCTCGGCGATTTCCGCCGATCTCCGCTATGGCGGAGAGGAAAAACCTGTACCCTCCAAATCGAATCCTCTCCCGACTGCCATGCTGGAAAAGACATCCTGAAATTCTCGTTCTTCTACGTAACATGTAAATGTTTTTACCAAGACAAGCGTTGTCTGGACGCGTGGACGCGTGCTGTCCAGAGCCTTGTAATTTGCTTTACTATTTCATTAACCATTTTGGCCGCTCTTTCCAAACCTAACTTTGTCCCTCTCCGTCTTTCTTCGTTCTCTGTTACGCGGATGTTAAGTCCCACTAAACAGATTACCACCGGCAGAGAGCGTTTCTCCGTGAGGAGCCGGAGCCACCCAGCGCCGTCCAGGACGCCCAGCGCCTGCTCCACAAATGTGGGTGTTGAAGGGCCACGTAGCCTTATAGGACGCGGTTCTATTTTATTTATTTGGTATACGCAGGCTAACGAGGCTGAGAGAGCTGTGGGTGGCATGTCTAGTGAAGGATCAGGACATCTTCCCAGAGCTCCAAGCAAATCCTTCCAACCTGCTGTTTATTATCCTCATACTTTCCAAACTGTTATTATCTGGGCAAGTGCTTCATCTCTCCGCATTATATGCTAGACAGAGCCAGGAAATGATGCAATTACCAAAGGAGTCAAGACACCTTACAGCCCAGCCTCAATTCAGAAACCCTCATAAAACAGATGCAGAAGGCAATAGGATATAATTCAACTTTGAAAGTGCCAGCCGTTAGCTGAAGAAATCCAACCCAAGAGACTCCGCTCTGCTGCAAGATGGAAGGAAGCTTAAGTAAGATATAAATTTGTAATGAACTTGCTCACAGCATCCGGCGCCACTGAGTTGCAGTCATCATCCATTACCACAAAATTAGGTGAGCCTGTGCTTGAATCGCGTTCCTTTTTTCCAGCAACGCAGAGACGGTGATTAAATCATCAATAAACTTTACCTGAAATTATGTAATAATATGAGAATAGGAAGATTTAAAGGGGTTATTAAGACTAATAAGACAGAAAAATCATCAGAAGAAATTTCTAAACTTTATTGTATTTTAGGTGGGACATTTCTTTCCTATCCCAAGGAATCTTAGATCAAGTTCAGTAGGTGGAGCTCTTATCTCTTAATTGAGGGGTTGACAGACCTTAGCATTAGAGTGCGTGGTTTTGAATAAAAAGATTAGCAGATATTATTTTAAGAATAATTTTAGCTTAAATTTGTATAGGTTTAGTTACAATATTTTACACAAAGTACAAAAAGGTATGGTGAAAAACACCCTCCTATTCATTCCTTCCTTATTCCAGAGGTAACCAGCGTTACCAGCTCCTGTATCTCCCAGAAATAATCTATGCACATATAACAAATATCTAGGTCATTTTCCTCCAACTTTTTGGTTTTGAAACATATCAAACCAACAGAAAGGTGCAACTATAGAACATTGAACACACATATACCCTTCAACTAGACCTGTGCTGTCCAATTTAGAGCTCCAGCAACATGTAGCTATTAGGCACTAAAATGTAGCTAGTATGAATAGATGTTCCGTAAATGTTGGATACACACTGCATGTTTAAGCCTTGGTATTTAAAAAAAAAAAAAAGGAATGTAACGTATCTCCTTAATACTTTTTACTTTAGTTACATCTTTAAATGAAAAAATTGGATATATTGGGTTAAATAAAATATTATTAAAATTACTTTTGCTTTCTTTTTAAATGTAGCTAGCTACTAGGATATGTAAAATTATACATGTGCTTGCATTATATTTCTATCTTACAGTTCTGTTCTAGAGTCACCAATTATTAATATTTTCCATATTTGCTTTCTCTTTTTTTTCAGAAAAATTTGAGGTTAGCTGCAGACGCATGATACTTTATCATACATACAAAACACTTTGTTATACATCTACCAAGAGCAATCAATATAATTATCGTCTCAGGATATTTAATTCCACACTGTCATTTATCATATGGTGAATAATCAAATTTTCCAGTTGTCCTAATAATCTCATTTATAGTTTTTCTTTCAATCTAGGATACACTCTTGGATTATACCTTGCATTTAGTTGTAGAGTATCTGTAGTCTCCTTCCTTTAATCCGGAACTGTTTCCCTAACCTTTTTTCTGTTACATCATTGACCTTTTTGAATAGTGGAGGACAGTAGTTTCAGAAAGTTCGCCAATTTAAGTATTTCTTTTGACAGGACAACTATCCTAAGTGATGTGTCTTTCTCGGTGCATTATATCAGAATGCACATAATTCCAGTGCATTACATTATCTGCAATGAGTAAGTGTGGTAGGCAGAACAATGTCCCCTTCATCCCACAATCCCAGAGATATCACTGTCTTAATCCCCAGAACATGTTGACATGTCACCTTACATGGCAAAAGGAACTTTGCAAATGTGAGTAATATTTTGAGATGGAGATTATCCTAGATTACCTGGATGGGCCCCAAATCATCACAAGAGTTCTTATGAGTGAAAGAAGGGGGCACAAGAGTCAGGTCAGAGTGATGCCATGTGCAAAAGACTCATCTGGCCATTGCTTTCTTTGAAAATGGAGAAAAGGGAACCATAAGCCAAGGAATGCAGGTGGTTCCTGTTCTCCCCTAGGGCTTCCAGACAGAAAGCAGCTCTCCCAACACCTTGATTTTAGCCCAGTGAGACTTGTGTTGTACTTTTTAACTACAGAACTGTAAGATAATAAATTTGTGTGGTTTTAAGTCCCTAACTTAGTGGCAACTTTTACAGCAGGAATAGGAAACAAATACAGTAAGTATGGCCATTTGATTAAGGTGTCTGCTGTATTTCTCCATCATAAAGCTATCTTTTATAACTGTAATTAATTGGCAAATGTTGGAAAAAGCAAATATCACCGGTGGAAGTGATACTTTGAGACTGTAAACCGTTTTGTTCTTCAGCAAACTTTTAGACAATGGGTTTAGCATCCACTGATGATCCTTGTCTGAATCAATTATTGCTATAGTGATGGCAAAATGGTGACATTTTGTCATTCTTCTGAAAAGAACTTTCCTTTCTCTCATCCCTCTTTTTATTTTTTATTTAATGTTTACATATCAGCCTGGACTCATATTCTTTTTTCTGTTTTAGTGAGTTTTTATTCAATGCGTTATACTCTGTTGCTGTCATTATTCATTTAAAACCAAAATTGTCCCAAATTCAACCAGAGGGAGTCCTTTCAAGCTGACTCTTGTGTTCTTTTGGCATGTCCCTATACATTTTTGAGCACTTCTTTACTTTCAAGCACAACATGGCCCAAGTATAGCCAGTACTTTACAACAGGAAGAATTAACATTTTCATACATATGTCTATTCTTCTTTAGTTATTTTTAAAAATTTTTTTGCACAAATAGTAGGATACTCAACATGATTTTCTCTATTTTTTAATTAATATCTTTTGGAAGGTGTTGATCATTTATATGGGGTTTCCTCATTATTTTTGACAACTCAGTGGTAGGTATTCCACTGGGTAGATATCTTACTTAAGCAGTTCTATATCATTGGGCATTTAGTTTGTTTACAATCTTCTGCTGTTACCAAAGTAATTCCAAAAATAACCTTGGACCAACATAATTTAACATTTAGTTTTTAATAACTTGCCCATAAGTGATTCATCTTATAGAGTGCCAATTTCTGATTTGAAAATGCTACGAGAAAAATCATGAGATCCAATTCAAATTCACTATTATTGTAATTTATTGACAGTTTCCCAATTTGATCTCAACCTGAATCAGCTGTCCTTCTTTTGTTTATTAAGCTATTCATTCATTTGATAAACATTTATTGAATCTAATATATGTCAGGTACTATGTTGGACACCAAGGACACCACAATGACCTTAAAACTTAGTCTTTTGGAGTTCAAGTAACCAAGCAATTATGGTATAATAAGAGAAATGTATCATCATAATCAGTTTATTTAATAGATTAAAAATTCATCTTTTATCACGTGTACATGCTGATGGAATATAAAATAGTATAGCCACTCTAGAAAATAGTTTGGCAGTTTCTTAAACTAAATATGCACTTACCATATGACTCAGCAAATGTACTCTTGGGCACTTATCCCAGAAAAATGAAAACGTATGTTCCCACAAAACCTGCAAATGAATGTTCATAGCAGCTTTATTCATAATAGCCGAAAACTGGAGGCAACTGAAATGTCCTTCAGTGGGTGAATGGTTAAACAAACTGTGGTTCATCCATGCCTTGGAATATTATCTGTAAAGGGAAGTAACTATTGATACATGCAATAACATGGCTAGATTTCAAGGGGATTATACTGAGTGGGAAAAAAGCCAATCTCAAAGGTTACATACAATATGATTCAATTTATATAACATTCTTGAAATTACAGAGATGGGATTAGTGGTTGCCAGGAATAGGGATATGGTGAAGAGGAAGATCGGTATGTTTCTAAAGGAGTAGCTCATGGGAGCCTCATGGTGATAGCTCTGTATTTTATTGTGGTGGTGATACAAAAATCTACCCACATGATAACATTGCATAGACACACATACACACACACACACACACACACACACACACACACACACAAATGTATGTAAAACCAGTGAAATCTGGATAAACTCAAGATTGTACCAATGTCAATTTTCTGGTTTTGATATTGTAATTATGCAATATATTTACCATGGGGAGAAAATGAGGAGGAAACACAGGACTTCCCTGTACATTTTTTGAACTATTTGTTAATCTGTAATTATTTCCCTTGGGAAAAAAATAACCCTATTAGCATATTCACTGAAAATTTCTTTTACCCAATAATACAAACCACCACCACATAATGTCACTTTTTTAGGGATTCATTTCAAAATTTTAAATTATATTTTAGCACCAATGTTGCAGCAGCTTATTTGAATATGTTTTTCAGAAAGTGTAAAAAATATGTAATGAATTCACAAGCTACTGAACAGACTATTTTTAGAAGAAATAAGACAACAGGAAACTGTTCAAAAGCAGATATTTTTAAATTAGCTGTGAATAAAACAAAAGGACAAATGTATTGGGCTAACTCTAAATAATCAGCCACAAGTATGGCATGATAACAGCTACCTGAACAACAATCCATGTCTATATACAGCAATATTTCTTTCTCAGTTCACTCTGATAGACTCCACAGAGGCCAAGAGATTTCTACCTCCTCTTCAGATTTATAACAAGCCAAGTGAAGCACTGAACATAGGTCTACCCACAAAAGGACACTCTTACATTTTTCTCAGAACTCAAGATATTATCATAATTAACCAGTAGACAAATGACCCCAGTTTGTGAAAACGAGCCACTGCCTTCAACACTATTAAATAATAAACTCTTTTCCCTCTTTAGTTGCAGGATGGCTACTCGTATACTTCCACACATGATCATCAGTATTTGCCTCCTGTGTCTCAACCAGCCTGAGTCAAGTGTGTGAAGAGGTGTTTCTTCTCCCACACCTTTTGAGAGAACTTCCAAAAACATTTCAGTATTTTCAGTGGCTCCAAGGTAATTACTTAACCAGTTTTGAAACTACACTCAAAACTTATAAATTTTGTTAAAGATTAAGCAATCGTCAAATTCTCCTTCTAAGTGGCTTCATCCTGTTATTTATACATCACATATGTAACATCACATATTACTTGATTATAGGAATCATAAACATTCCTATAATCAAATAATTCTAAATTTGGGACAAAATATCACACACAATAATCATTATCTTTTTTTTTTTTGAGACAGAGTCTGGCTCTGTTGCCCAGGCTGGAGTGCAGTAGTGCAATCTTGGCTCACTGCAACCTCTGCCTCCGGGGTTCAAGTGATTCTCCTGCCTCAGCCTCCCGAGGAGCTGGGACTACAAGCGTGTGTCACCATGCCCGGCTAATTTTTGATTTTCGTATTTTTAGTAGAGACAGGGTTTTACCGTGTTGGCCAGGCTTGTCTTGCTGACCTCCAGTGAGCCACCCGCCTTAGCCTCCCAAAGTGCTGGGATTACAGGTATGAAAATAGGCCAAGTGCAGTGGCTCATGTCTGTAATCCCAGCACTTTGGGAGGCCGAAACAGGTGGACTGCTTGAGCCCAGGAGTTTGAGACCAGCCTAGGCAACATGGCGAAACCCTGTCTCTACAAAAAAGTACAAAAGCCAGGTGTGGTGGTGCATGCCTGTAGTACCAGCTACTTGGGAGGCTGAGGTAGCAAGATCACCAGAGCCTGGGAGTTGGAGGTTGCAGTGAGCCAAGGTGACAGAATGAGACTGCCAAAAACAGAAACAAAAAACAGTAAATAAAATACAGTGGAGCTCTAGATCAACCAGAGACTCAGGAGCCTTTCATATGGGCAATGTTAGAGCGGTGTTTGCCAATATTTTTAGAATTCTAGTTTCATGAGAAGTTACCAGTGTTGTGTTCAAAAACAAATACTAATCATGCTTCTTCATTACAAGAGTTATCTTTAGATAGATAGGTAAGAAAAATAGCAAACACATTTGCAGGATCGCCCCTGTTTGGCAGCATTTCTCTAAGCCCGCCTACCTTAGCCCTCTAGAAAGTCACTTGGGAGAAATCCTGTTGCCTGAACCCAGAAATCCAGCTGCCTCTCACAGGTTCAGGGGAGCAAACAAATGGCAGAGCAAGTGAAGTGATCCCTCTCTTCTTCCTTCAAGAGAGGAAGGGATCTCTGCTTCTCTTATCTACCCCAAAGTCTCATCAAACAAAAGTTGTTTATATTCCAGAAAAAGTTGAATGACAAATCCAAACTATCCCACAATGGCCTCTACCCTTCAACAAAGGCCAGTTTTCATATTTAATAGAAGCCCTCACAGCCATAAAATCAGTGTAGTAGTACATTTTTTCACTAACTCAGCATTTACCAACTAACTTCCGCTAGCCAAAACAGTGAAAAGTGTTAGGGATACCATTTTTAAAAAGAAAAACTTTATTATAATAAAGTATATTATTCTAGTAATACCTTTGATTGATGGCCACATTCTAGACTTTAAGAACTACTTAGGATTATCTTCTTTAATTACTATATCCACTCTATAAAGTTGGTACTGTTACCACTCTTTATGGATAAAGCATATCCTTTATGGATAAAGCAACTGAGGTTAAGGAGTTTACCCAAGGTCAGCACTTGGTGGAGCTGTAGTCTGAACCCAGAGCCTGAATTCTTAAAGATAACCATGTTCTTAAGAAGTATGCTTTCTATTGAGGTTTGATCTTAGTATACTAAGATTTCCCATATTATTTCATGTATTATATCTTATCTACCAATTAAAATTTGACCTTCTATGTAGGGCAGCACTGTTCAAAAGAATTTTCTGCAATAATGACAATGTTCTAGTCTGTGCTATCCAAAAGCACAGTCTAGCCATCATTCAAATTTAAATGGCTACATGTAGCTAAAGCATACAGCACTGGGCAACACATATAAGGATTTCATTTCTTCTGATTTCTCTATAAAGGCAAGGCTTAGGCAAATCAGTAAATGCTCAGTTAATGAAAAGGAATGAGTGAAGAATCTCTAGGAGGAGTTTATACTCCCTTAGCTAGGGAGCAGAAACCTTTATTATATCAGGACTTTCAGTGTAATAAAATGTTATAAGAAGCATATGATACAGCATGCAGTCCTAGAGTTCATGAAGATAGTAAAGGGGATTCTTGAATTCCTTGCAACACCTTTGGAAGACTGACGTTTTATAATTGATGGTCACAACTTTTAAAATACATAGTTATAGCTCTTTGTCTAATAAAAAAAATCACCGTTTAATTTACTGACAAAGCATGGAGTCCATAGAGAGAAAAACAAAAGGGGGCTCTTGGTAGTAAAAGGGTGGGAAACAGTGAAAACCTGTAAGTCAATGGACATTTCCTTCAGAAACTACATTCAAAACTTAATTTTGCTAAAGAGTATGCAACTGCCAAGTTATCCTCCTAAGTGACTTCATTCTGTTACTTATACATCACATATGTACATATACATTCCTATAATCAAGTAATTCTAAATTTGGGAAAAATATCATAAATAATAATAATCTTTTGAAAATAAACCAGAGAGTGTCAGGAAGCAGCCAAGTCACGTGCCTCTGGGTGCTTCCTGGACAAGCGCAGTGCAGCTCCCACAGGGCCTCACACCCAATCTTCAATTTGCTTAAAAGAACTATCTCAAAAAATCCTATTTAGTCACAATTTGTCCTTGCCATGGAACATGTTTTTCTTTTGCCTTTTTAATAACCTTAGATTTCAAAATCATATAAGCACACATCAAAGAATTGTGAGAGCAGCTCAGCTTCTCTGGAGATGGCAAATCATGTTCTTTTGATACAATGCAAACAGCTCTTTATATTTTAGGCACCTAATTTTCCCTTACTAAATGCTAAGTAATTTACAATAACACAATAGCTACAGAAAACAACAACAACAAAACAAAAATAAACAGAAAACTTCCAACATCTTCACATTCAAATGCCAAAGATATAAACCTGACATCTAAATTAATACGTGCTTGGTGCAAAATTGGGCAATTATTCCACATTTGCAAGAAAGTATAACATGACCACTTGCTAATGAAATGCCAAAATCACCCTTAACGTTTGCTCCACCTTGCAGAGAGGTTATTAGAGTTTAAGCAGCCTCGACAACCCAGAGGAGGCCGCTATCTAGTGTATCTGTGGAAGGCCCGTGACATTCTGTTATCGGATTTGCTGCAGGCTCTTCCTTGAGATGTTTTTCTGAGTATAAGAGTGAATGAACTCCTCCTAGTCATCTTGCAGTGCTGATCATGGGACCGCAGAGGGAATAGCATCCAATTGGGGATGGGCAGCTCACAGGCACAGGCCCCGCGGCTGATGCAAACCTTCCCCTCCAAGGTTCTTCCGAGTCTGTGCCAAGAGTCGGCTGGAGGGCCCAATGCTATGCTCTTATTGCTGTAATGACTGCGATTTGGCAGCATCCAGGATGCTGTACGGGAAAGGGAGGGGGAGGAGATGGTGGGCCCTCTGCTAAAGGCAACGCCGGAAGGGACAGAAGGATGAATTTATTGCGGCCAGCGGTCCCGAGCTGGAAGGAAAGTCAAAGGGCGTTAAAGCTCGGGGAGACGCTCCAACTCCTGCTCTGCTCTCAAAGCCTTACTTCCCACGAAGAGTAGGGGCATGCGGCCAGGGGTGAGGTAAGAGGACCCTCCTAGGTGCCGCTGCCAGGCGGCGGTTCGCCGGGGCAGCAAAGCGCCGCAGCTCGGGAGGCGCCACAAAGGGCCGAGGCCTGCGGAGGCCGCGCGCGCAACTCTCCGTGGCGGAGCCGCAGGGCTCGCGGCAGCCGAGGCTGCAGCAGCCGCTGGTAGCCGGGGTGCCCAGGTGCCCAGCCTCCCAGCTCGGAGGTCGCGGGGGGCGGGGAGGATGCCGGAACTACGGCCCGAACCTCGGAGCCCGGACGCCAAGCTCCCTGGCCCCCGCAACCCCGGAGGGGCGCAGGGCGCGCCTCGGCCGGGCGGAGCTAGAGGCGGGCGTCTGCACAGCGTCGCGCCAGCCGCCGCTCCCCGCCTTCGGCCGGGCCCGGGAGCCCTTGGCGGCCGATGCCCTGACGGTGGGCGCAGCTGCCGGGGTGGCGAGGCGTCGCGCGCGGGGAGAGGCCTAAGACATCCGACGGCGGCGGCTTCGCCCACCCGATTGGGGCGCCGGGCCCCGCGAGCGCGCGCCTCGGCGCTCCCGCCTCCTCCCCTGGCTCCTCCTCGGCGTACGGTCCTCCCCCGACCCCTCCTTCCACCCGCCGAGAGGATGCGCTCCTCGGCGCCCAGCAGCAGAGGCCACCGCTCCCAGAAATGCACGCGCCCGAGCCCCATTTCCCGGACCCCAGGAGCCGGCGCCCCCGCCCTGTAGGTAGGTGGTGAGGCGAGGCCCAGCCCTCGCCGCCGCCCGCTGCGGATGCTGCTGCCCGGGAGAGGCCGCGGGCAGGGGCCAGGACTAGCTAAACTTGCTCCCGCCGGGGCTTGGTGGAGCGCTCTGAGGTGTGCTAATGGCGCAGGGCGCAGCCCCCTGTGAACCTGAAAACCTCGGCGTGAGCTCGGGAGGCCGAGCGGGGGCGAAGGAGAGCTTGACCCTTCCCCGCCCACCCCCTGGGGGCCTGTAGGGGTGCGCGCCGGCGCGGGGGTGGGGAGGACAGGTTGGCGTGGGGCTTATTTGGGGAGAAGACCGTTGGGTTTTTAGCAGCTCAGGTGGAAATGTGTCAGTGTTTTTCCGGCTGCATTAGCAGATGCGTTCTTCCCGTCTTTCTAGCCAAAACATCTAGAAAGGCCAAGCGTTATATTAGCGGCATGTAGAAGTCGCTGTGGATTTTTGTGTGTATTTCAGAGCTAGCTGGTTGGTATGTAAAATCGATGGTGCAAACCCTTACCGTCAACTCGTTAGAGCCAGTTTAGAGAAGGTCTTCCTAGAAGTCAGATTATTCGGGAGATCGATGGGGCTGGGATATTGTTGTGCTGCCCGTTTAAGAGCCTCCTGCTTACGTGAAGGGATGTGTTTTAAGAGTGGCAACTTTGATACAGGTGTCGGGAGTTGAGATTCTGCGGGAAGGATGTACCAGGTCAGCCAGCAGAGGCAGCCTTGTGCTCAGCCTAACTTCCAACTCGATGTTATGCTCTGTATTTCTTAGAAACTGGTTAGGTATGAATGCTTGCTTTTTTCCCCCTCTAGGTGTAAAGTTTATACATCAGAGCTTTTGGCAAGATTCTCTCTTCCCAGGCTGTCATTTTTTATTTTATATTCAGCAATAAGGCTTAAAGTTTTGAAAAATGCATCACTGTAAGCTCTAATTTTATAGTCACTTAGATATAGAGATTTGGAGAAGTGACTCAGTATAAACTCGAAGAGGACAGAATCTTGCATATATTTTTTTTTAATCCTGTAAACTTCATCTTACGCATAATAAGTGTTCATTAGTTATTTGTTGAATGAATGAACTGTTTAAAGCTTTCATCTAAAAACCACAATTTAGAATCACAATGTATTTGTTCTGTGGATAGTGACGTTTAATCAGATTTCAAAAATTGTTTCTTTGTATAAATAGGCAAACTCAGTCATTTTAACATTTATATTTGAATTCTGACATTTTTAGGACCATATGCTGTGTTTCTGCAATGTGTGATTAAGGTTATGAGGTAATTCTCCCCAACTCTTAAGTTCATTTCATGTCTAAGCTTGCAAAATTTCCAGCCTCACTGGTAATCATGCCTACTTCAACTGTGGTCTCAAACACATTGTAAAAAGTAAAAGTCGCGTTTTAAAGAACATTCTAAGTTATACCAGAGGAAACAATGATTTGCTTAATAAGTCACGTATTAACTTGTTTTAGTGTTGAGGTTTTCGGGTTTGATCTAATTATAATGTCTTTTATTATAGGCAAAAGTAGAAATAAAACATTTAGAAGGATCTGTGATTCTTAAATGATTCGAAATATATGATACAGGCACAAAATTTAAACTGTTTTCTCCTCAGTATATAAAATATCAGTTTCCAAATTTGACAGCCAGGGGATTATGAAATGACGGTTTGGAAGATGCAGTGTCTTTCCACTTTAAAATGTTATACTATTTTGAAAAAAAAAATCAAGGTTAACTGCATCACACCTTATTTGCTTTATTTTTGCACTATGATATTTTCTCATATCATATTCCTCATATGATATTTTGATTTTTTTCCTCCGTCACATAAATTTTGTGAGTCAATGTGAACTTCTTTTTGATCTCTGCTTAACAATAGTATCTGGGAGAGCTCCCAGATTTTCTTTCTGTTATTTTAATTCATCTTTACCATCTTCACTTCATAGTACCCAAATGACTTATTTTTACACAATGTAGTAAGCCATACTTTATTACTATTGCTTCTCCAACCTACTTATGTAGATGGATAAGGAAATAATATTTTTCCTATAAAAGGTAATAAGACTGCAGGAACCAACAGTGGAAGGGAACTTATAAAAAAAAATTTGTTATGATTTATTAAAACAAAGCCAAAATTCCCTCCTGCAATAAAGATAATTACATTTTACACTTCTTAAATTTGTAACCCAGGGTATTGAGCGATTAATTTACCTGGTTCTTCCTTGAGCACTTTAAGCTTTTCAAAAAAGCCTTCCCTTTTGGTTGCAGTAAGCTCTCTTTACCTTGTTACTTGTAAGCACTTATTGTTCATTTTACAAGTAGGAGTTGAGCCTTTAACTGCTCAATTTAACTGCTATTACTTTAGGCCTTGGAATCACAGTCAAATAAGATCTCTAATCTCAGAATTGAAGAGGTATTTTTCTCTTGTGTGTGTCAGGCATCCAAATTTGCAGTGCCTTTGGGATTGGATGATTCACTTTTGGGTCCTACCTCCTGATCCCCCAACACTCCACCTCCACAAGCACCACCAGAATTCAATCCAAGACCTGGATTTCCTCTATCTTCCTAAAGGCTGTATTTTAGAATCCTCTATTCCTTTTTTGCTAAATGCCATTTACCATTGTTTTTTAAATCCCAGGCCATAATTTTTTGTTTGTTTCAATTCAACAGGATCTACTAAATTCACATATGCTAGAATCAAAATTGTTGGTTGTAGGAAAAAATATACAGAAGTAAATTTGTATGACCTTGAATTTCAGACATAGGAAGTACATGAAGAGTAATTACTGTGTACTGGTCTCCCCTCAACAGTGATACAAAATACATTTGTTCTGCACACACCAGAGAATATGTATTTTCTGTTGCTAAATTTTATCAGAAGCTTAATTGAGATAAATGATGTTTATGGGGGTTTGGCTGAATAAAGGCCATGATGTCAACCTATTCCCTTCTAATACTAGCTGTTAGACCAGGAGCCTAGCCAGATCGTCAGAAGCTGTACTTTGGTACCTTGTTTTGCATCCCTAACACCCCCCAGTATGCTCACACTGAGGGATTTTATTAATACAGCCAGAGGAAACTTACTGTTATGTTACCTTAGAAATGTGGTTATGATTATGGTTCTTTCTATAGTTCCTGTTTGAAGACTCTTGCAAGAAATTCCATTTAATTTTAAATGCCAAAGAAAAGCTTTACTTCACCTGAACGACAATTTGTATGTCTCTGTGTGTGTGTGTGTGTGTGTGTGTGTGTGGCGGGGGGGTGTCTTTTCATCATGCAAATGAGAATCAAATCATTGATTATATTTCCCTTTCTAAGTTGGCAACTAGGAAATCAACAGTCAATTTGCAACTCAATTTTAATAATCATATAAAAATTTATAACCTAATATCAATATTCTGTCATTCCCTTTGGTTTTGAGCTTCTGTTCTACCTTGTTTTTCTTGATTCTGATGTTTATCTAATTATATTTTTCCATTTAATTGAATTATATTCTTTTAAGATGATGTATATCCTTTGTAGAACAAGGCAGATTATAAAACATAAAACCAAATAAATGAAAACATTGCACAATTGATCTCTGGACACAGTATGTTTTTGATGAACAAGTTTAATTGGTTACATTAAATGTTTTGAACAAGAATTGCAAATTTACTGCATTTCAACTTAGATAGCCAAATGGAAAACAGTGTTACATAGTTTTACAAAACTTTTTTAAATTCGTACATTTATATTCACTCATTACTAATTTGAAGTTAATAAAGCCATTCAGTATAAGTCAATTATATTTAGAGTACCTTAAATGTCATACAGGTTGAACAGGAATTTCAATAGAATAAAGTCATTTTTATCCAAAGATCTACCCTAACTTAGCGTAACACTCACCAGAGTGAATCGACAATCTGACTTTCACATCAGTGATTCATGTGATTTATCCTTGTTTGAATAAATCATAGTCTTCTCTGAGCCTCATTTATTTACCATGAAATTTAAAAGAAAAGCACTCCCTGAGTTAATTCTTCATACTGATGTTTTACCAACTAATTGTTAAGTTGGTTGAATTTACCCAGGTAACTTATTATTTACATCTACATGGTAAGTTAAGCTTGATATATTTATCACTACGGTAAGCAGAAAGATTAGCCTTTCTCAAGAGTCAGTCATTGGTACAGTCTGGTAGCCATTGCCATATAAATGATCTGAATTCAAAAGTGCAACTTAAAACATAAGGGGGGTTTGGAGGGGGACTTGGGCGGATTTGTACATAGAGGCATCTCATTCTGATAACCTTCATGTCTTTTTTTAAAATATATTTTTAGAATCCGTAGTATCCTCATGGTTCAAAAGGTGTGAATGACTCTAGAGTGAAAAGACTCCTTCTCATCCTCACTCCCAGTCACCCATTTCACTAATCCACAGGTAACCAGTGTTAGTTGTGAGAATCTTCTAGTGACATTTTGTGCATATGCAAGCAAATACAAACATGGAAGCTGCTCGTTTTGTCTCCTAACCTGTCTCTGATTCACTCTATTACATTCCCACTGCCTCTGTTTGGCTCCTTAGATGCCATGGACTGTTGTCTGCATTCTGCTTTGCTCTGCTTTTCAGCCCTCCACATTCCAGCGGGTTGTCCTTCCAAACTTCCCCCTTTAGGCCCTCTAAAAGATTTCCATCATGTATGGGAAGGAATCTGCACATCTTACCCTGGTCTCTTGGACCCTGAGAGATTCATCTCCTGTCCCTGTCCCTCCTTGTCATGAGTTTCACCCACAGTCATTCTTAGCTAAGTCCCCTTGACTCATTTCATAGACGCATTAAAAAACCTGATGGAAAGTTCAAGTTGTCATCATGCACTATAGACACGATTAGCCTACGTGTCCTTGTTTGTGGACCCCCAAGTTAAAAATTTGTATTTTAGTAATACAAAACGAATTGCCACTTTCTGCACATGGATAGAGTGTGACTTTTCTTCTCCACGCTGTTCCCTCTGCTTGGAACATGCTGTTCAATTTTCATGTGCAAGCCACACTAATTTCTGGTATCTTCTCTAGGGGCCTTTCTTAGTTGAGATTCTATAAACTCATGGAGCCTACCACATGTAATTTTGTGTCCCAAGTAGGCTTCCATACTAGGAATAATTTTCCATACTAGGAACAATTTTCTGTATTAGCTATATTATAGCTAATAGCTATATTTTGTTACTAGCAAAATTATGTTCCAGTAAAAATTAACTGTGATTTTGGATAGCATGTAAGATTGGTAAAACAAAACAAAACAAAACAAAATCAATGTTGAAGCTGTTAATCACTCATTCTTCTTCTCTACTGACCCATCCCCCACCTCAGTATAAATCAGTTGTCCCTCAGTATCTTCAGGGGATTGGTTCCACGGGGTGGGTTCCAAAATCTAAGGATGCTCAGATTCCTGATATCAAATGGTATAGTATTTGCATATAATTTATGCACATCCTCCTGTATATTTAAACTCACTCTAGATGACTTATAATACCCAAATGAAATGTAAATACTAAGTAGATAGTTGTTATACTGCCCTGTTTAGGGAGTAATGACAAGGAAAAAAGAAGTCTGTACATATTCAGTACATAACCATCCAACCATTCATTTTTTTCTTTTTCTTTTTTTTTTTTTGAGACAGAGTCCCTTTCTCCCAGACTGGAGTGCAGTGATGCAGTCTCGGCGCACTACAACCTCCACTTCCAGGTTCAAGCGATTCTCCTGCCTCAGCCTCCTAAGTAGCTGGGATTTCAGGCGTGCGCCACCATGCCCAGCTAATTTTTGTATTTTTAGTAGAGATGGGATTTCACCATGTTGGCCAGGTTGGTCTCGCACTCCTGATCTCAAGTGATCTGATTGGTTGGTTGATTCCATGGATATAGAACCCATGGATATTGAGGGCCAACTGTACTTGTCCAAACCAATTTTTTTTTAGCAGCCCTTGCTTACTTTACTAATTCTCTCTCAAACATTGCCTTGACACTCATTAAAAATAGCTTTGGTATTTATTATGACACTCATCTGGGAGAGTGTCTTTTATGCCTCCTACTCTAATTTTCTTCTGTAGTTGGTACATAAAGGACGAAAGCCTCCAAATAAGGTGTCACTGAAGTTTGGGGATCAGACAGGCAAAAAGGGTACTCTTAAGATGTTGAAAGGATTGAACATTGACCCTAACAGATGACATGAGCCATCTGGAGAGAGTGGTCCAATCTAAGAAGTGACTCCTAAATATGTGAATGAAATATTTTTATTTCCAACCCAAGTAATCAGAGGATATCTTAAGTGCTTGTTTTTTACTGCAAAGTGCCTGGCATGTTTTGATGATTGATTAACAGAGGATTTAGACAGCAGGAGCTTAATAGTGTTTGTTCAGCACTGTTCCTGTGGAATTTCTGACCAGTGGATTATTCTTATCACTAACCAAGTATGCCTTGTAGAATAGAAATAATTCGTGAGATAAATCCATAGGTCTGAGATCCCTTAAGATCTTTCATATTTCTTCAGTGACTCTGGCCTCACTATGCAAACCTCGAATTTATTGACTTGTTTCCCCAGGCATGCTCCTATCACGAAGTAAGAGTGCTCTGAGTAGCAGTGATAAATATGCTAGCCATTGGATAAGTGTCACCCCTGCAGTATGGGATAAATCTCAATTTCAGGCTATTCATGGGTCTGTTGGAAAGGTCTGCTCAGTTCTGTGGTTGCAGGTGTCTACAGCTGAGCCCTCATCCCTCATTTTCAGTGATTTCCTCCTACTACCTGTCTATAGGGTCCCACTGAAACAACTAGTTAGCACTACTCTTTGATATTTTGAATCACAGAGACTTCCAAAATAATTTCTATTTAACATATCTTCACTCTTTGAAAACCTTTATAATGAGGAATAGGAATAGAATATTCACAAAATAGGAACTTAAGATGGCCAAGACATGAAAATAATATTGACTTCATCGCATCAAAGAAATGCAGATCATTAGATTTTAAAAGCCAGTTACAGTGCTGGCAAGAGTGAGGTTGTGTTGTAGCTCACGAAAGGTAGGATGCCGTACCTTAAATGGAGACTGCCTTTACATTTGTGATTCTCTTCTGAGTATATCCTAAGGAAAGAGTCAGACATGAAGCTAAAGTTCAGTGATAAGCCCATGATCTGTGAGAGGCTACTGATATAGTAGAAAGGTTAAAACAGGGAAGCAGAGCCAATTATCTGGCTTGGAAACCTGTTCCACCAGTTACCACCTATGTGCAGTTAGGAAGTTAATTTCTCCACACTTTGATTTTTCTCATCTGTCAAATGAAGATAATAATAGTCTCTACCTCCTACATTGTACAGAGAATTAGGTAAATTAATTTATGTAAAGTACTAGGAACCCTGCCTGACGCAGAGTAAGCAACTATATAAGTATTAGTTGTTATCAAGGGTGTTATTGTAAGAATTTGAGAAAAATCCAACAGTAGAGTCATTTTTTTTTAAGTAATGATAAATGTATATGATAAGATACTTAGCCATTAAAATAATGATTTTGAACAATATTTAATGACAAAGGTGATATTTATAATAACTGAGTTAAACATAAACAGCATATACAAAAATTTCTAATTTCATTTTAAGATGTATTTGCATAGCAAAGGAAAGTGGCAAACTTACTTTTTTCTCATTGATGGGATCATAGAAGATTTATATTTTCCTTTTTCACATTTTTATTTGTTATCAATATGTATTACAATGATAATTACTGAACATTATTACAATTAATGTATCATACAATTCTTATATTTTTGACTTTTTGAAAGTAAATGCATATTCATTTTGACATATTTTACTTTCTCTTCTTCCTTTTAAAGCTACTAATATTGCACTTCCTCAAAATCTTCACCCACACATCATCTGCTTGGTATTTTGTTGCATTTGCTCTTACTTTATGTATAGATCAGCCCCAAGTTTATTTCTTCAAGAATAAGTAGACCAAGTAAAATGACTTAAGAGTGGTGGCTTTCTCCTGGAAGTTTAATCCTAAGAATGCAGCTCAGGTGATGATGGCACTGTGTCCTCTCTACATTTCATGCACTCAGAATTCTCTCCCACTCTTCCCCTGTGTGAACTTGGCACTTCAGTGGGGTCAGAATCTTCAGTAATCCCACACATACAAGAGACTAATTCCTGCCCTCCAGCCTTTGCTGTCCTTCCTAGCTGGAATTTCCCTCCACATTTCTTCGTTTAAAATCAGTCTTCCGCACCAGGTTTATATTTAATTCCATGAATACTTTCCAACCCATCTATTGTATGCTGACTTCAGTTCTTTTGGCACTTAAGCATTTGTACCACAGATGAACTAAATATTGACTTATGTTATTGCTTAGTTGTTCTTTTCTTTTTTCTTTTGAGACAGAGTCTTACTCTGTCGCCCAGGCTGGAATGCAGTGGCACAATCTCAGCTCACTGCAACCTTTGTCTTCCAGGTTCAAGCAATTCTCCTGGCTCAACCTTCAGAGTAGCTGGGACTATAGGCATGCACCACCATGCCCAGCTAATTTTTTTTGTGTATTTTTAGTAGAGACGGGATTTTACCATGTTGGTCAGGCTGGTCTTGAACTCTTGACCTCAAATGATCTGCCCTCCTCAGCCTCCCAAAGTTCTGGGATTATAGATGTGAGCCATCGCGCCTAGCCAGTTTTTACAGTAAGCTTGTAGAAGTTGTGTTTTATAATACTCAGTGACCTTTTATTTTCTAGCACAGCATTATTCACGTGCACGTAGAACACAGGAAAATTGGATGTTGTTGTGTTGATGACATTCTTAGAGATAATTTATGAGTTTTCTGTTTTATCATCTTTGCTCATCCTTCTATTTTCCTTGTTTTCAAGATCAGAATGTTATATCCTTTGGGTTCTCAGTCTTATAGATATTTGCCTGAAGGCCTGATAATAGATTTTCATTTGTAACATCTAAAAATGGGTTAAATTGCAGAGAGCACCACAGTTAGCAAATGCATTTATAATAGGGGGCTAATAGTATAATATACAAATTAATCCTAGTTGCAAAGACAATCCTATAAACTTTAAAATATTGCTTATTTGAGCCAGACAATTTTATGAATCTGTCAGAAAATTAATAAATTTATAAATGTGTTAGAATTGTATAGATCTTGAATTTCCTGGAAAGGACCAAATCCCAGGAAATGTTGTCACATATCTGCTCTCATAGTCTAGACGGGTGGTTTCTAAAGTGAAGTTCATGCACCACATGAAGGTACAGAAAGAAATTGTTAGAATGTCTATATTATCTTTTCATGACTTCTATTTTAGTTACATGCTTTTTAATTATTAGTACAGAAGACATGTTTTTATAAGTAAAAATAATTGGCGTTTTATGCTCAGATACTTTTACTGATGTGAAATAAAAAGTGGAGACCACTAATCTAATTAAAAGGCAAGACTTCACCATTTTATAACCATCACTTAGACATTACAAGTCAAAAATCAACTTATTAAACATAAATTCTGTGTCTAGCCTAAACTAAGAGTTGTGATGTGTGTTTGTGTGCATAACTCTGCATGGATGGACAGCATAAGACACATTCCTTGCTTTTAGAGAGTTTACAGTCCGATTGGAAGGAATTTGGGCATAAGGAAAAATAATTAGAAAATGACACAAGGGACCAGTTGCGGTGGCTCACGCCTATACTCTCAACACTTTGGGAGGCCAAGGCAAGTAGATCACTTGAAGTCAAGAGTTCAAGACCAGCCTGGCCAACATGCTGAAACCATCTCTCTACTAAAAATACAAAAATTAGGCAGGTGTGGGGGCATGCACTTGTAATCCCAGCTACTGGGAGGTTGAGACAGGAGAATCACTTGAACCTGGGAGGCAGAGGCTGCAGTGAGCTGAGATAGCATACTGCACTCCAGCTTGGGTGCCACAGCGAGATACCATCTCAAAAAAGAAATAGACACAAGATAGTATAAGTGTGCACTGAGAAACTTAGCAGTATGAGTTTGTCAGTCTAAAATTGCTATAGGAAGTGTGATAGGAGTGTCATAATAGATGGTGATGCTGAATTCTCAGAATATTTCAAAACCTCTTGTAGGATGAAATAATTCTTTGATAATTAAGTCAGTTCTTAGTGCACCTATCCAAATAAGCTGTGGTTGCTTGAATTGTCTCCTGGGCCCAGATGTTACCTGGATGAACAGAAAGCTCATCGAGTTAACATCTGAGCCCAGGAGGCAATTGGTAAATAATGTTTACCAATTTTCTTAATGGCATGCCTGCATTTCCTTTAAATTATAAGAGAATGTGGCAGAATGGACATGTTGGGAAAGTAATAAAGTTTTTGGAGCAGTATCCTACTGGAACAGTGATAGTGTATAAAAGTAATTTAAAATCAGCATATTAGTTTCTTAGGGCTGCCGTAACAAAGTACCAGAAGCTGGGTGGCTTTAAAAATTTATTTTCTCACTTTCTGGAAGCTAGATGTTCAAAATCAAGGTGTCAGCAGGGCCATGTTCCCCCTGAAACCTGTAGAAAAATCCTTCCTTGTCCCTTCCTAACTTGTGGTGGTTTGCTGGACCTTGGAGTTCCTTAGCTTGCAGCTGTATAGCTCCAAGTGTGGCCTGTGTCTACCTGGCATTCTCCCTGTGTATCTCTGTCACTACATGACCATCTTCTTAGAAGGATTCCAGTCATATTGGATTAGGGTACCACACCACTCCAGTATGATTCCATCTTAACTAACTGTATCTGCAGTGACCCTCTTTCCAAATAAGATCACATTCTGGAGTACTGAGGATTATAACTTCAACATATCTTTTTTTGCAATGCTATGATTCAACCTGTAACAGTAAGTAATATCAACCCTTATATATAAATATACCAAGACAATGCACAATGTCCTGTCAAATGATGCCTTCTCAGCTAAAACCCCATAGCCATGCAAAGTCGTTGTGGGGTAAATGTCAACTGGAAGAAAAGGAAGCCTCCTCTGCTGTTTGTTTCAGTTGTCTTTGGGCTTTGGTATCTCAGGCCCAGTTTGTCTCTGGGCTATGTTATCTCAGGCCATGGTAGAATTATTCATGTAAATAATAATATGTACTCTGTGGTTTTGATCTTCCTGGTGAAACTCCACGACGTGGTTTGTGGATCAGGATGGTTCTAAGGGTGTATTGGTTTTTTTGTTTTGATAATGTTGCGTAATTGTCTCAAAACCGCAGTGGCTTATATCCACAAATATGTATTTCACTTTCATGGATTTGCAGGTTGACTATGGTTTAGCTACTCCTGGTTGGGTTCTGCAGGCTGGCCTTGGCAAAGGCTAAGTCGGATGCCAAAGCTGAGGTACAGGTTCAGGTCTGTTCCACATATCTTCATCCTGGAACCCAAGTTGAAGAGGGAAAAGCAGCTATCTGTAGCATACTCTTCTGGTGGGGAACGGAAACTTGCCAGGTCTCTTAGTGCTTCAAGTCAATATAAGTATGATCGTTCATCCTCACAGTCTATTGGACAAAACAAGTGACATGAACAGTCAGATGGGGTCGTATATTCTGTGTAACAGTGCACAGCATCAGAGAATTGCATAGCAAAGGGTGTGGATGTATAATTATCTTACAGCAAGGGAAGGAGTGGGTAATTAGAAATAACAATCCATTCTACCAAAAAAGCCATTTTTCATTTGAATTCTACAAGTTTTATAACAAGCAACTCAATAAACCTTTAAAAAAAAGAATATAAACCATAAACTTGATTTCTTAACCCAGTCTGCTAGAAATTTATAGTTCAATATTATACACAATTTTTTTTTTCCAAGAAGAGGTCCTTGTATTTCTCCATGCTAATTTACTTTCACATTGGGCATATTCCCTGTGCCTTGGGCACTTTTTGTTGTGTCTTGTTTCCAAACCCACGTTTGTGTATTTGCCACATTCCACATTTTGCTAACCACAGTATTAGGTGCCTCTCTCCATTGTTACTCAAGATATCTGAGGCAGAATCTGATGGAATTGCTGTTGTCTTGAGTGTGCTCTGATAGAGAACCTTTTCATGGGGAAAAAACTGTTTCTGGTTTACAGATTTGATTGTTGATTGTGTGGCACTATTGAAATATAACCCTGAATTGTGGTTTTGGGAGATGTCCCACTTTTAATGCTTTCCCTACCAGGACTGGCCCGTGTGACCCAGCTGTTTTCTTACTTCCCATTAACACTTCCTCTGTGTGTCGTACATTTCACTTGACATAACTTTTTCATGCCCCTGTTTTCTGATTATTTTGTGTGAATCTTATCTCTCTTTTCAAAAATTGAAGTTTCTTTAGAGTACATTGGGTCCTTTTTATAGTCACAGACTTTAGATAAATAGTACAGTTGTAGGCATAAAACGGGTTCTAAGTGCTTACTGAATTGAAGAAAATTGCTCGTAAATATATTACAAGGCACTATTTAGTAGTAAGCATAAGTTGTTTATTGCCACTCATACTCTCCATGTAGATATGCTGAAAGCACATTAAAAAGAATGATAATTCAGATATTTTATTTTGCATTTTTACAGATAGGAATGTATGCCAGTGTATTTTAAAAATGCATTCAATTGCAGATCTCATCGACAGAAAGCAACGTAGTACATGGGCTTTTCTTTAGTGAAATGGTAGTTTAACTGCTAGATTGTCTCTCATTGATAAAGTCTCAGAAGACACTCAAATTTAATTCTTGGAAAGTAGTATCAGCTACCCATATACTGTATGTTCTTGGGAAAGCCATTCCATTTATCTCTTTTTTTTTTTTTTAGAAAAAGAGAGAAAAGGAGAAAGAAAAAAAGAAACAGCAAAAGGAAGAAAAAAAGAATGAAAGAGAGAAAGAAAGAGGACAAGAAAGAGGGAGAGAGATTGGGATTCTTGTTTTATTGCCCAGGCTAGAATGCAGTCTAAAAATGGGCATTAAAAACCTCTTTTATGCCAATAATTGTGCTTAACAATGGAGACAGGAAGGAATAGGGGATGAAAATAACAAATAAGCAGACAACCAATATTTTATTTAAACCTGTGAAATGCTATGCAATTGCTGAGGAGTAATTTACTTCCAATTACGTGGTCACTTTTAAAATAGGTATAATGCGATACTGAGAAAATTGTATGTTTTGTGGATTTGGGGAGGAGAGTTCTGTAAATATTTGTTAAGTCTAGTTGTTCCTGGTCTGAGTTCAAGTCCTGGATATCCTTGTTAATTTTCTATCTCGTTGATCTGTCTAATATTGACGGTGTAATGTTAAAGTCTCCCACTATTATTGTGTGGGAGTCTAAGTTTCTTTGTAAGTCATTAAGAACTTGCCCTATGTATCTGGGTGCTCCTGTAATGGGTGCGTATATATTTAGGATCGTTAGCTCTTCTTGTTGCATTGATCCTTTCACCACCGTGTAATGTCCCTCTTTGTTTCTTGTGTTCTTTGTTGTTTTAAAGTCTGTTTTATCAGAGACGAAAATCGCAGCTTCTGGTAATGCTAAC